>JAFMOD010000535.1:585359-692859 GCA_019802435.1 Corydoras maculifer
ATATATATATATATATATATATATATATATATATATATATATATAAGCCATTGCTTATAAAACATGCTTTCTTGTCCTAGTTTTAGAAGACCTTTAACTCTGAAGTACACATACGAGAGCATAATTATGCTTTATGAAATCTGCATGATATTTTTATTGTGAAACTCTTGCATTCACTGAATCACATAATTAAGTTATCAGTCATAATTAAGTTAAAAGTGCTATAAAGTGACAAATTTATGGATATAAATTTATAAATAATAGTGAAAATGCAACAATAAATGATACTATATTATTCAGAGCTTAATATGTTGTTCACACTACGCAAAATCTTTCATTTTAACTTCCTACAGTTCCAGTTTTGACCATTAGGGGGAGACAAATAAAAGCAGACCAAATCTTACACAGAAACGGTGTACTTCAATCAAAGAGACAAGTTTAAATAATTCTTAAGGAAAGGATTATGGTTTATAATAGCTTATTATTACCCATTATAATACAGGCTAGTGTTTACACTTTGATCATACCCATACATGTAGGAAAAAGGGAAAAAATTGAAAATTGATTTGTTTTTAGGGTGTGAGCAGTGATATGCTTTCATCTGATAACATTATACTAAAGGGTCTTTTATTCATTCCAGTATGACTGCACCCTTAGCCATGAATCATCCATTAGGACTTTGCTTGAGGTAGGTCTACAGATACCTGATCAAAAACTCACATTAATTTAGCAAGCCTTACTTTGGTCATTAAGCATACGCTTTTATCCAAAGTGACTTACAAGGTGAACACAGAGTTAATCACAACATCCCTGGAGCAATGAGGGTTAAGGGCCTTGCACAAGGACCCACATTGGTAACTTCAGTGAACCTGGGATTTGAACCCCCAACCTTCAGATTGATGGCCCAATGCCCTAACCACTGAGCTACCACACCCTTACTTATTACTACAATGTTTTTAAATTTTAATAACCAAAATAGTCCTACAACTGATAGAATAATCTCATCAAATACTTTAAACCATATAGTGCATGAATAGAAGTATTACTGTTTGGTACCCAGAACCTCATAGTTAGAAATTACCACTGGATGTATATGAAACCACCACCAGATTTGTTTTAGATACATACACTACAGGCCAACGGACCAATGAATAACCTAAAATAGTACAAAGGAACAAACAATTTATGAACTGACGAATTAACATTTCAAATAATTGGTACATCACACAGGATTTTTGTCTGCCTAGTAGGTGAAAGAATGTTTGCTTAGTGTGTGGCAGCAACTGTAAACATTAAGTAAACATTGAGTAACTGTAAACATTTGTTCTATGCTTTAATTATGGAGTACATTTAACTTATTAAACTGTAAAGAAACAAGAACTATTAGGGTGTTTTTAAATTTTTTTGATTGGTTGAATATAGAATAATTAAGGCATACATTTTTAAGTTAGCATTATAAAAATTGGGTGTATCATGTAGACTTATTTGGAAATGTTTGCAGAACAGATGTTTTATTTACAATAGTATCCATCCATCCATTATCTTCTGCTTTATCCTATATTAGGGTTGCGAGGTGGGTTCCCCATGCCCATCCAGGGGAGAACGTTTTGGGCGCTCGGCAGATACACCCAGGACAGGGCTCCAATCTATCACTGGGCATACACTCACTCACACAGACACACTCTATATGGGGAAATTTGTACCCCGGAGGAAACCCACGCAGACACGGGGAACATGGAAACCCAGATTGGGTTACCTGTAATTATGAATCATTTTGTTTTCTATATCTATATCTATAAAATCTATATGGAGGTAGTTTCTAGCTGGCTGCCATCTTCCACTGCCAAGTTCCGTGGTCATTGTTAATAGGAACAATGTGTCAATGCTGCTGATATACAACTAAGTCCTACACAGTCCTATACCTTGTGCTGAACATTAAAATAAAGGCTAGTAAAGATATTTACGTAATTATTAAAGTTGAGTAGCATCTCATTTTCATTATGTTTCTAAGCCATTTATCCAAATTAAATATGTGAAATAAGAACACAGATTAACATAATGACACAGAGAATATTTAGAGTCTCAAATTGCAATTACAGTTTTTGCTGTGGAAAGCATAGTTGAGGTAAAGGTACACATCTGTAGAAATCATTTACAAAATAAACACAATGACAAAAACAAGCTACATCATATTAGCCTTGTGACAAAATTAAATTGTGCTGCTGTTTTGCATTTTCTGATTCCGGCATTCAAACTCAATACTGAAACAGTATTGATTGCGTTCTTAGAATCAATCTGGATCCAAAAAGATTAAAAACTGGAGGAAAGTTAAAAGTAATCCAGTTTCATTTGGCAGTAAATGTAAAATGAGTGGATGTGGAATTTGTTGACCACAAAAAAGCTTTCCTTCTTGTGTGTCTCAGGGGTTCAACTCTGGCTTCCAATCTGCAATTCAGATCTATGAAACTGCTTTGTGATCAGATCTATTGTTTGTATTGTTCCATGGAAACAAAACAGCACTAAACTGAAATAAAGGCTTTTTATATTTCAAAATTTCTGTAGCTATACAAAATAAATGGTAGCAACCAAGTTACACAGCACTACCCTTAATCCCAATTAAAGATTATATAGATAAAAAAAGACAGTTAGATGAATGCTGATGGTCATTAAGTAATTGACAGTATATTGATTTAATAATGATGACTAATGTTGACTGAAATAAACTGGCAAATAAATAAATTACAGGAAGATGCAATATATATATATATATATATATATACATATATATATATATATATATATATATATATATATATATATATATATATATAAGATCCTGAATTGGTGCATAATGGTTTGATAGATTATGGATGGATGGTTGGATAAATTAATTACATAAATAGTTGTAAGATCATGTAAAATAAATAGTTAAGATGATGGGGGCCAGATGACAGATGGTTTGGTAATGAATAGATGCTCAGTAACTGGTGAGTGGATAAAGCATTTTTGGGGAACACTTGATAGACAGCTATATAATACACATAACTAACAGGTGATGAATTTGGTGACATGGTAATGGATTGCACTAAACTAATAAAAAAATGTGGGGTTTTTGCTGGAATATTAATGAAATGATAACTTTCTTAATACACAATTAAAACCACATCTTTTTGTCATCTGTCTCTTACATTACTGTTGTCCCACTCATACACACACAGACACACACACACACTTCAGCTTGGATCTAATCACTAAAGTTTCCAAACTTCATCCCAAGCCACAATTACACTGTGCTCAGACACACACATGCAATATCACAAATGCACACATAGCCAGGAGACTGAGTGAACGAGGGAACTGAGTTCAAGTGCACTTTCCATTCCCACTCTTTTCCATTATTGAAAAAAAAGTTATAATTACATACTTTCAACATTAATGCTTGATTAACTATAGAAGGGTTTTTCTGACATATCTTAAACAACCATTTCTGGTATGCAGTTATTTTAACTATTTAGTTGTACCATACTGTACACTCAGTAAACACTTTATTAGGCCAGTGTAATGCATTAATTCATGCATCTTCAGTATCAAATGTAATCACTGGGAGAACATCATTTGTCAACCAGCAGAATGGGGAAAATATCATTAAAATGATTTTGCCTGTGACATGATTCTTGCTTGGCAAACAAAAATGCATTGTTAATATGAAGGTTCAAAATAATGTCTGAATTAGTTCAATCTGACACAAAGGCTGATCAGTAGCTGGTGATCCACAGTACTTCGATGAACTGAGGTAAACAAAAAAGCCACACCATATAACACCATTAGGCCTGTTTTCAGAGCAAAGTAAGGAACTACACAGGTTAAGTATAGTTTTTAATAGTGTATCTATTATTGTGCACCAGTAAGGAGAATACCTAATGACTTCATAATTGAAATGCACTGCAGAGTGCATGTATGCTTGGGGAAAATATCTTTTAAAATGTTTTTTATCAGTGATTTTAATGAAATGGGTAGAATATGAAACATGTTTTTATTGTAATAGTCTATAGTACATATTCATTTAAATTGTTTCATTAAACACATTTTAATGGTTATACATCCTTATATCCATTTTCCCACATGAGGCTCTTTTGTGCAGGAGGCTTATTGGAACCCAAAATTAAATTTCTGCTGTTTATCTTATAAGTCAGAACAAAAGATATTAACTGCAAAATATTCTGAATAAGCTGGTTAATGTGCACATTAAGTTTGCTATATAACAAAGAGATGCTTCCAAAAAACAGTGTAAACTTCATAACCAATTTAAAATGTATATGTAAGTAGGTAAAATCATTCATAAGAATATTAAGATACATTTCATTGAATTTATATTCTTATGCATTTCCATTTAATATATAAAGTCCATACAACAATATATTCTATTACAAGATTATATTTTATTTTTTGTGTAATTTGGTTATTATATGTGTTTTTGTATACAGGTCAAAAACTAATTAAGTTACTTTTTAAAGTTTTGCAAACAGGTGTGTTTGAAATCACTTCCCTTTTATCACCATCTGTACATGCATTATTGCTGCAACACATTCTTGGCATTTACTATTACTTTAGGTCGATGATGCACAATGAAACTAAGATATTTGGAAAAGCCTTAAAGTGTCCTTGAGAGTAAACAAACCTGATGCATTCTGATAATTAAATACAGATCTTTTCTACTAAGTCATCATGTGAGAAATGAATCCTGGTGATTAAAACCTGTGCAGACTCCATATGCTCCACCAAATTCCATTCCATTGCAGGAGCATTTCATCATACCTGTTATATCATAGAGCCGGAGGAAAGGATGGATCTTCAAATATCTGCTGCTGCTTCTTAATTCCAGCAAAATATCCACGATTTACTACCGTACAATTACTTCATGATCAAACATCTCTTGAACAATAGATAATCCGACCATCCAGTGCGTGCTGAGTGTGTAGAGTGTGTCTGAGTTGCCACTGATGCCAGTAAAATGAGAATACTTCATTTAGAGTCTCGGGTTCTCCAAAACTAGGGTTGCCAGATTGCAATGTGATTCCCGCAAAGATGGCTTTTTGAATTGAAATGCTTTAAAGTTTAAAAATGCTATTTGCCAAGTTTAAATATTTGTTTCTAAATAGTTTAAACTCTTTTAGAATTCTGGTTTTAACTTTTTTTTTAAGGATTTGTTGATATGTTAATATTTAGGATTTAATGCTATTAGAAAGCAGGTTGGTTTGGTGATATTGGAAAGCTATTTGTGTTTTAACTGTTTTTTTTGTTGTCCTTTAATATTTAGAGGATATATGATATGTATATCATTCATTCATTATCTCCCGCTTATCCTCTATTAGGGTCGCGGTGGGGTTCCCCATGCCCATCCAGGGGAAAACGTTCGGGCGCTGGGCAGATAGACCCAGGACAAGGCGCCAATCCATCGCTGGGCACACACTCACTCACACAGACACACTCTATATAGGGCAATTTTGAGAATTCAATTAACTTGATCCATGTTTTTGGACTGTGGGAGGAAACCGGAGAACCCGGAGGAAACCCACGTAGACACGGGGAGAACATGGAAACTCCACCCAGATGGGGATTCGAACCGGGAATCCCTGAGAGGCGAACGTGCTAACCACTAAGCCACCGTGCCGCCTATTTGGAAAATATTTTACAAAGTTTTAGTTTATATATATATTATATGTGTGTGTGTGTCTGTGTTAAATATATATGGTTTGCTAAGATTAGTAAATGATACAGAAAAAACTTATTAATAAAATAGTAACAAATATTGAAATAAAAGTTTTATACTGGTTAGTCAAGTTGTCTTTGAGTGTTACCCACTGATTTATATCACATGCAACATACAAACAAAATGTCAACAAAATGAGACACCGACCTAAAAAACAAACACAGCAGCCATAAGTTGTTGTTTTCAAACAAATTTTTTTTTAGATCAGATTACTTAATCAAAATTGTTGTATAAGATATTTCATGCATGCAAGACAATCTTAAGGAGAGAGGCACTTCACAACGTAAAAATATTGAAAACTTTAACTGAAAATTTATTTTTCTTTATATATTCATTTTAATTTTTTAAGCAGTATGCATATTTTTTCTTCCTCTTTTATAGGTTGGATCATGCACACTTGCTCCAGTCCCATGACAAAAATTGTGGATCCACAGTCACGCTTAAAAAATTAGCATTTTACTATATGCCAGTGCAGTATAAAATTTTACATATTGGGCTTAGTTTTCCACCCATTTCATTTATTTTCCAAACAGTTTTTTCAGGTGTAGATTACATAAAAATATCCACTAGGGCCTAAAAGAAAATGTAAAATAAATTCTAAAAATATGAAGAGGAATGTTCTACAAGAGCAGCTGTTAAACGCTCTGTGGTTAAAAAAGCAGATCGATACTTTTCTCTGCTTCGTGTATAATCAGATTTATAAAAATCTGTCAAGGGAGACAAAAATGTTTTTTAAAAAAAATCTACAAATCTTAAACAATAAATATAGCAATATTATTTGTAAACTTTTAACTCTAAACTGACTGGAAGTGGATGAAATAGGCACCAACCAAAGAATGTTATAGAAAATCTTAAGAATGGTATATTTTAATGTTATTAGATAAAACCAGAAATATGCTTTTCAAACTACATGCAAAATGAGTATAACTACTTTCCAGGTATATTAATGAATGTTTAATCTTTCTTTTTTACCTTTCATAAAAGGCAAAAACTAGCATAGACAGGTTGTTGGTGTTTGTTATACAATTTAATTCTTATAAAAACCTGTTTTGAACAGTACAGATTTAAAATAACTAAACACAAACATCCTGGATAAGTTAGGAAGCTAGAACCTATTTATCCTAGAAAACAACAAACAACGGAAAGATACTACAAAACCAATAAACTTCCAATAAATAAATCACCAACAAAACCAGTTGGTCTGTGTTTTTCCAAGTGTTTTTCCAAGTGTGTGTGTTACTGCATTTGTTCAAACAATTTATCAGATTGATGAAAGATTTTTCCTATATTTCTTATAGCAGTAATACAGAATTACAATTTCCAATCTTAGGCCAGCAGTCAGCAAAAACTTGATTAGATTTTAAATGTTTTATATCTGTGTTACTAAGTCAACAGATATTTTAAAAGCAAAAAGATCTACTTTTTTTAAAGTATTAAAAAAAAATAACTTACAAATATTTGTATTAGCATAGAATACATGGAAAAGTGTAGGAATTTTGTTTTAAAAGTAAATGCAAGAACTCAAGACAGAGGATTTCAAATCATCTAATGATAAACAGGTGAATACAGAGGAAAGAATCTATAACAAGTGGAGAACAGACCCTGGATTTAAACAGGAAATCAAACAAATACTAAGAACATGGTGTGCACATGCTGTAGTCACCATCTTGAAGGTACTGTAGAAAAGAGAAATTCTAATTAACAACAGAATTAACACCTAGTCATCTTGTTTCAATTATATTGTGAAATTTAGTGATTAAATGAGACATATTGACATAATTCATTTAAAAAATGTCAATCAATACACTAAAAGTGTAATATTCATTATTTTATTCTTTTGTTTTTTCAAATCACTTTTTGTGTTGCAGCCTCTTTGCATTACTGTAGTTCAACTTTGAAACATTTTATGGGATTTCAGCTAAATCAATTGTTTTCTTTTTGCAGAGACAGATTTCCCTTTCAGCTTTGAAATGCGAAAGTCACATCAGCTTTTAGAGCTCAGTTATTTTCATTGTAAACATGATGAAAACTCAGCAGTATAAAATGTTTGAAAAAGTCTCACGCTCAAATCTAAGCCTTGAATATTCTTTTGGTTCGTTCTTTTGACTTTTATTGAGAATCAGCTCAGTCACAGAAGACTGTGAAAAGCATTGAATTCTGAGGACACAGGAGGTCTTTCTGAAGTCTCACCAGGCTTTTTGTGTCTTTGAAAGAGCTTTAGTGTGAGGCTTTAAGATTAACTGTGCAGATGGACAGATACTGAAGAACACTTCATTACCGAGTGTCTTCACATGCACGAGTATAATCAGATTGACATTCAAATTACCCTGTTAAGAGGTATTCATATTCATTAAAACTTTAGACTGGGCTCATATTCACAGTTTGTTTAATGTAATATTTAATGTTTTACATTAAGCATCCAACAGACTGTGGTCACTGTTTTCTAATTCTCCTTTTTTATGACACATCATTTATTTTCAATAGGCCACATATTTCTCTCTCTCTCTATCTCTCTCTCTCTCTCTCTCTCTCTCTCTCTCAAACACACACACACACACACACACACTTTGTCTACACACCCATACTGTTTTAGCTCCTGCAGAATGAGTCTTGACATTGTCCTGCTAAAATAGACATAAATTGCTTGTTGCTTGGTGAACACATACATCATCCAAAATACAAATGTATGCTTTTGCATAGATGTTACCCTAACATAAATGTTTAATACATGTGCAGTGGACACCAATGCACCCCCTAGAATTTAAGGTCCGTTTCACTGGTCATCTGTCAGCCCAGCTCAAAAAACCTCGGACACATAAAACTTGATAGCGTTTTTGTCTTCTTTTTTTCTTTTCAGCTTTTATCTTGATGAACTTGCCTATTACTTATTAAAAAGCCAAACTTACTTTTCTTTTTAAATAATTAAAAGGAGACAAAAAAAGCGCAGACAAGAGCAAGATAACATGAGCTACAGATGGAGAGAATGATCTTGTCTCTTGACAAGCTCTGAAATTTGGAGGGGAATGTGTTAAGTGGGTATAGATTTGTAAAAGGCTGTTAGTGTCTAATATTAGTGGTTTTTGGGGTATATGGAACACAGAAGAGGCTTTGTATAGAGGACAAGACTCTTAACAGAAAATCTCCCTGTTTCATTTAGGGTGTGTATGTGATTTAAAAAACACTCAGTGCTACAGCGGTAACAAGCATGTGTGATGATGCACAGAAGGAGTTAATGTATTTAAGACATGAGCATATGACAGAAATCCTTTTAAACCCTTTTAAACCCTTCATCTTTACCCTGATAATAACTAAATAATGTGTTGTGAGACTATTATCAATTTAATTTTAAGTAAATGTAATTTGATATTTTTCTGTTTCTAATAAATCAGGATTCCCTGCGCCCGAGACGTTCTCCCCCCCCATGACCCTAATAAAGGATAAAAGCAGAACATAATGAATAAATGTATGTTCCATCTATGTTGTCCAGCCCTCCTGTCCCTAAAACAGCAAAATAGGCCAACCATGTTTCACATATGGTGTAAGGTTTTCATACTGGAATGCTGTTTTGTCTTTATTGTCTTGATAGTGCTTCACATTTATACCAAAAACATATTTTTATCTCATCCATCTACAAATTGTCCTTTTACCTTGTCCATTCATTCATTCATTATCTCCCGCTTATCCTCTATTAGGGTCGCGGTGGGGTTCCCCATGCCCATCCAGGGGAGAACGTCTCGGGCGCTGGGCAGTTAGACCCAGGACAGGGCGCCAATCCATCGCTGGGCATACCTTGTCCATGTGATCTGTATAAAAGTCCATTTTGGAAAGTTTTATTTTATTAAAGACCTATTGAACCCTAGTAGAGTATTAAGTGGATAGATGTGTATATATACTGGACTCATTCCGCACACCAACACTCACATACCTTATCACCTTCAGAGATCCTCAAGCAGACAAGTTCTGCCTGTTGGAACATATAAGAAAGCTAAACCAGTGCTGCACCTTTATTATGTATGACATGAAGATGATCAGATAATTTCTGCTTAAGTTCGCTGTAGGCTACAACTGAATCTAAGCTTTTTGTTTTGGGCTTAACTACTGACCCAGAAAGCAACAGCACAAACATTCCTTGCTCGCCCATCTCACTCTATCGTATATATTTTTCTATTTCATTTACCCAATTTTCCCCAATTGTGTGGGAATGCCTACATGTAGTACAGGGTTACAGTCTACCAGTGATAATTGCTTAGTCTTTTCATATTAGAGCACTGCCAATTCATCATACATTATATTCATATTTATCATATTTCATAAAAAATTATATAAAAAATAGTACTGGACCAATGTAGATCTACAAATAGTCAGCATTTGCCTATTCTACAGTTGAAAATATTGTCTTCTAAATCTTAATTTGTGTTGCTTTTTGTATTTGTAAGTAACTTTGGATAAGTGTATCTGTTGAATCAATAGATAAAATAATAAATTGTAATTTGGATTAAAATTCAGCTTGTTTTGGACATAAACCCATGTCAAACCCATGCTATGCTATGCATTGTTTAAGTGAGCAGTGTGGACCAACGGAAGCTGTATTTGGTAAAACCAGACACTGTAATTAAAGTTAGCACATATGGTTTAAAAGGTAGCACATGTATAAGCAATATTCACAAGAAAGCATACTGTCTGGAAAAACTCAAACACCTTTCTTGCTTTTTTAATTTGTGAAAGCTAATGACACATCAGAGACATACCAATAAAACATTATCAAAATGAACTATCAACCTTTATTATCACAGCATGTGGAGGCTTTTATAGAGTGTTGAGGGTGCTGACAGTGCAGGATAATGTCCACCAGTGTGCTCTGCTGGAACAAATTTAAAGAATCAGACACTGGGAAATAGGTGATCAAAGTGTTTGGGATGACAAAGAGGCTACAATGTGTAGGATACCTGTAATGTGATACACAAATGTGAAATTCTGGCATACACCCATATGAAATATGTTTATTTGTTTTTTTAAAAGGGAAAAAACAAATTGCTGTGACAGATTGGTGGAGATATACAGCAAACAGCAGTTATCTCTCGGCAAATCAGGTAGTTTCTTTGCGGCCTTTGCATTATGTACTTCTTATATCTTCATGATTTTACCCTGGGTGCTCAGGTGTAGTAGAGATACCACATTGCCCCTATAACTTGTGTTTGTCTGTTCTGTGATTAGCTAGTAAGGGTGTTTTCCTGGTATTTACATAGTGAGGGCTGGGATTGATTCTAACCCTAATCCCAATTAAGACAAGTAGCATTGAAAAAAATTAATGACTGAAACAAATAATCTAATCAATATAATGTAAAGTGGAATCAGTCATTTATGCCAAATTATGTGTCTGGTTGTGGTCAGAATCAGAAAGTTAACATGTTTCTAACTATATATAACTATATTTCTATGGCCATTATTTGCTTAGATTGCTGTGTTTAAATCACGAAGATTGATTTAGTGGTGTGAGGTGTACATTGTGTTAAATGGTAAGCCTAGAATCACATAATTTAAAACCAAACTGTTTTCAGAAAATGGTGCCACCTTTAGGAAAGCTTTACCCTAAAATAATGTTGGTGTTAAAATCACACCCTCCATCACATCCTGTTTTAAATCCATTTGCCACCCCCTCCTTTTGTAAATTTGACAAGCTTCCTTGGAAGGCTTAATTTTTTTAGGAGGGGTATCAATTAAGGATGCTTTTGGAATACGTGTGTGTGTGTGTGTGTGTGTCTCTATCTCTCTCTCTCTCTCTCTTTCTGGTATAAACACATGCACTAGGTATTTGTATGGACTGTAAGGAAGTGTTATAATCCTATGTAATCAAACTCATTCCTCTGTGTCTCCTTCCGGTGCTGAACCCTCTTACTTATCTTAAATCTTAGCATTCTGATACATGAAAGTGAGTGGCGGCAGCAGATCCCAGACCAGCTTGAAGAGTATATTTTGCACAGTCTGACTCCTGTGTGATTACAGTATGCTGGTCTATACTTTAAATTCTGCCATGTAATCAGACTTATGATAACACATTGTTCAACACAAAAATATTTGTCTCTGCAAGAAATGTTGATTTCACACACAAAGCTGTTGCAAACATGGCCTTTATGTCTTACTATGTCAATCAAAATTGATTGTGTTTATCTGACACTCTGCCTGGCCTGTGGTTTGGAGAGTGTTCTCAGTGTTGATGAAGTTACCATTCTATATACAGCCAATAATTACAGTGTTCTCTTTTCCTGGTCATTTAATTATCCAATCAGATGTATTTGTAAGTAAAACAAATATTTAAGCTTTTATATTTATTTAAATTTAGACAGGATTTTAGATATATTACATTGGTCAATTAGGTGTGTACGTTAATGGGTATGTGGGTATATAGGTTAGCAGGTCGGCAAGTATATAGTAGTGGTATTAAGGATGAGTGGTTGGTTAGTAGGAATGTTAGGTTGGGTAGGTATTAGGTAAAATTGAAGAGGTAATTATTTAATTAGGTAATTAAGCCTGCACAACTTTCCAGTTTATTGCAATGTATACGCAATGTAAAACAAACTTAGGGATTTAGGAACAATAAGGTTTACACATTATAAGTAAGATGACTGTGACACAGTTCACTTATGCAAAAAATAACAGTTTGGAATGTTCTCCTATAATACTAGATATACTATATTAGTTTATGGAACACACGGTCACATGGGATACCTACAGATACTTGAGATTTTCAAATTGAACTCAACTCAAGGCGGCACGGTGGCTTAGTGGTTAGCACGTTTGCCTCTCAGCGCTGGGGATTCCCGGTTCGAATCCCCATCTGGGTGGAGTTTCCATGTTCTCCCCGTGTCTGCGTGGGTTTCCTCCGGGTTCTCCGGTTTCTTCCCACAGTCCAAAAACATGGATCAAGTTAATTGAGTTCTCAAAATTGCCCAATTTAGAGTGTGTCTGTGTGAGTGAGTGTGTGCCCAGCGATGGATTGGCGCCCTGTCCTGGGTCTATCTGCCCAGCGCCCGAGACGTTCTCCCCTGGATGGGCATGGGGAACCCCACCGCGACCCTAATAGAGGATAAGCGGAAGATAATGAATGAATGAATGAATGAACTCAACTCACTCGACTGGTATATATTAGGTTGGGCCATAGATTCTATTAATAAAAAAAACTTATTGGTGGGATATTTAGGGATTTAGTAATGAACAAAATCAACAAATAATCAGTACTGATAATCCTGTAGTTCAGATAGCTACTCCATAACTTACTGATTAGAATTGTTTTCTTAGCTGTAGGTTAATTGGGATACAAATGCCTGCAAAATGACAAAAATTAAATGTAATGTAAACAACTAGGACAAGCGACAGGTGATTAAGGCTTCTGGCTATACAGGTTATGTATAATTTAATATATAAGTAAATATTTTAAAAAATAAAACAATTATTAAATTAACCCTAATTTTTTGTACCTCTTTTGACATTACACCTTTTGTTTTATTAAAATGTGTTCATAAATAAGGCTAACCTGTGTGCTAATGCAAAACTACATGCGTGCTAATGCCAATAATTGTGTGTATGTGTGTGTGTGTGTGTGTGAGAGAGAGATTTTCTTTGACCTCAGTCACAGTGACTCAGCTAATTTGTAAAAGCAGATGAACAGCATGTGTAAGCAGAAAGTCGTCTGCAGCAGGGGTGTTGTCCCATTGCATATTCATTAACACATGCAACTGTACATATCCACAAAGTAAAACAGTATTGCAAACAAATTATTATAAATTACAGTTTATGAAGGTACATACACAGCACCTTTTAACAATTTCTTCGTTTATGCAATGTGTGTTGTTACTAGATCAGGAACATTAGCTACTGCCTTTTTTAATGACCACACACTTGTTAATGAATGTTAGGGTTCCTTAAAAGCTGTTAAAAATGTTAGGGTTCCTATTTATTTTATTAATAAATATCTTATAAATAAGGACAAAAATCTCTTTGTGTGCTCCTCGTACAAATCCACACCATCATTTTGTTTACAACTAAATTTAACATACTTACTGTTTGGGACCCTGTGGAGGTTTATATTGTTTTTACAACATCAAGTATCGACGAGTTACGAGTAAATTAAGGTTTACAACATTTGCAGGTAAAGTCATCATCGAGCCCAGAAGTGGCTAATGAAGAAGTGGCTAATGATGCCTACAACTGGAACATCAACAAAAAAAAAAGAAACATCATAAACCAGAACTGGTATTAGCTTTTTTTACTGCCTCTTGATAAACAAGTTATTAGTTACTAAATAACTTAGCAATTGTTCTGTTATTAAATTTTCCTTAAATATTTATAGGTTTGTTTGTTTCCAACAAATTTAGGAATAAAACTTGCACAGGCACTGCTATGTTTATCAACCATATATTATTCATTATTTAAATTCAAGAAAATGTTTAAAATGTTTACTGTTCTTTTACTTTGTCCTAAGTGGTCTACTAAGAGGGTAACAATCCTAAATATGATATATTTGACCATTCTTCTTTAACACAATTGTTTCACACACACACACACACACACACACACACACACACACACACACACACACACACACATACACCCACACACAAATCATTTCATCATTATTTCACAATACTGTACACAGAGGCAGAGGTTTATCCTTCTCTTACTTATGCAGTGCTGATAATTTACACTGCAATGGTTTATTACATGAGGCCATTGGCTAACCTTTAGCACTGTGTTTCAGCCTTGACCTGCTGTTCCCTCATAAATGTTTCATTGCCATTCAACATAAAATAAGTCCTTTACGCAGTTTTTATTCCATTATATTAAATCTATACATGTTAATGCTGATCTGGACATCTGATCAAGACACAAACAGGGTTCTTTGTTTAAAAATTAGAAACATGCTGACCACTTAAGTCACAGTTGTGAGCATCCATTAATCTGAAATATCTTTTTTGAGGTCACTATTTAATTCTCTATTGGAGACATAATTTGGACATAATTTGCTCATAAATTCGTGGCAGTGCAGCGGCTTGTTCTCGTTGTTCATAGTCTCTTGTCTCTTGTCTGTTTGAACATGAGAGTGGCAGTGGTAGCCGCTATCGCGGTGTGACGTCATGGCCCCCATTCGGGTGAGCTGCCGCCCGCGAGCTATTTAAGGTGCGAAGTTGAACTTGTGCCGGTCGGTCGGTGATCCCGGTGACAGAGAGATAGTGACGAAGCGAAAAAGAAAGAGACGAGGAGAATAAAGATGATGAACGGCTCAGAGAAACAACACAAACTAACAGAGGGAACGAACAAGAGAGGCTATGACATCACCCGGTACCCTCACCTTAACAAGGTACCGGATTATCGAGTGTACTTGTTTATAAATTCTCCTGTATGTCGCTCACAGCAAAACTATAATCGGATTTAAAGGTACAGTGGCACCCTGGACTGTACTTCTCGCTTGCAAACACACGTTGGATGTCCGGCTGTAAAATAAAAGTACAAACCATCTTTTTTGACAGCCCCAAAATCTCCAGGACACACGATCTGACATCATGTCAGTTCATTCCTCCTGTTTTTCCACCATTTTTAGCCTCAAGTGATTAATGCAACTTTAAAAGCGACACTGATTGACGACTTAATTCAATTTGCATATTTCCTGACTCATCAAAATGCATGGCTCTATAATGCATGCTTAGAGATTTAGAGATTTCAACTACTTGCTTACTACACTGCAAGTTATTCCCAGCCAAAAATATGTGGAAACAGATTTAATTATTTCTAATATTAGTATTAGTGCTTACTGTTTAATAACATGAGGTGTTGAGTGTGTTGTGCAGCAACATATGTGATGACCTATAATATCAATAGATATTTTATTAATTCCATCTTCCTTCTAATCTTGTAATCTATTTTTATTTAGTTAATTAATTTATTTTTATTTTATTATTTTTTTCTTCCTCAATGCTGCTCCTTTATGTTAGGTTTGTTTAACTATATAGCCCTTTTTATGATATCACATAGCCTCAAGGCAGTTTAAATCCTCAAAGAGCAAATCAAACTGACAAAATAAAACTCCACTACCTAGTTACTGTCTTGTTTCGTAATCAGAAGAAACTTTCTTTCTTTAAACAACTGAGCAGTATTAGTGTAAAGGGCATTTACACTAATGAGGGGGGTACTAACAGTAAAGCGGATTAACAATAAATAAATAAATAAATAAATAAATAAATATATATATATATATATATATATATATATATATATATATATATATATATATATATATATATATATATATATATATATATATATATGGGGCGGCACGGTGGCTTAGTGGTTAGCACGTTCGCCTTTCAGTACTAGGGATTCCCGGTTCGAATTCCGATCTGGGTGGAGTTTCCATGTTCTTTCTGTGTCTGCGTGGGTTTCCTCTGGGTTCTCCCGTTTCTTCCCACAGTTCAAAAACATGGATCAAGTCAATAACAAGTCACCCATAATATAGGATAAAGCGGAAGATAATGAATGAATATTATATATATATATACATATATATATATATAAATATAAATATATATATATATATATATATATATATATATATATATTCATTTATTCATTATCTCCCGCTTATCCTCTATTAGGGTCGCCGTGGGGTTCCCCATGCCCATCCAGGGGAGAACGTCTCGGGAGCTGGGCAGATATACCCAGGACAGGGCGCCGATCCATCGCTGGGCACACACTCACTCACACAGACACGCTCTATATGGGGCAATTTTAAGAATTCAATTAACTTGATCCATGTTTTTGCACTGTGGGAGGAAACCGGAGAACCAGGAGAAAACCCACGCAGACACGGGGAGAACATGGAAACTCCACCCAGATGGGGATTCAAACCGGGAATCCCTAGCGCTGAGAGGCAAACGTGCTAACCACTAAGCCACCGTGCCGCCATATATATATATATATATATATATATATATATAGCGGCACAGTGGCTTGGTGGTTAGCACGTTCGCCTCTCAGCACTAGGGATTCCCAGTTCGAATCCCCATCTGGGTGGAGTTTCCATGTTCTCCCTGTGTTAGTGTGGGTTTCCTCTGGCTTCTCTGGTTTCCTCCCACAGTCCAAAAACATGGATCAAGTCAATTAAGTTCTCCAAATTGCCCCATATAGAGCGTGTATGTGTGCATGTCTGTGTGAGTGAGTGAGTGAGTGAGTGTGTGCCCAGCGATAAATTGGCACCCTGTCCTGGGTGTATCTGCCCAGCGCCCGAAACGTTCTTTCCTGGATGGGCATGGGAAACCCCACCGCGACCCTAATATAGGATAAAGCGGAAGATAATGAATGAATGAATATATAGTGCTGAGAGGCAAACGTGCCACATGCCACCCTATATATATATATATATATATATATATATATATATATATATATAGGGTGGCACGCTGGCACGTTTGCCTCTCAGCACTAGGGATTCCCGGTTCCATGGAGTTTTAGCAAAACTTGCAAAATCTGAGGTGAATCAAATACTTCAGTCCAAGCCAAGTATGTTAAGTGCTCCGAGGTTTTCACTAGCTTTCTGAAATAGTTGCAACAAATCCCATTGTTTAAGCTTATTTAACAAATAAAACTGATTAAGTTCAGTGAGTAAAGCTGTGTAAATAGTCCTACTGAACCTCAGCAATAAAGTCAGTGCTTTAAAGTCATCACTTTAGCATCCGTGCACTATAATAATTAAGTAGTAGACAGAATATAGCACAGTATGACTCTGACATAACTGCAACGATGCAAGCTTCTGGCAAATTGGCATCAGTGGGTTAGTTGCAATGTCTTATTGCTTTTCTATTAAGTGGCTTCAGCGAGACTTATTGGCACTGCCAGAGCACTACAGCAACAACCTTAAAGGACCAAACACTTGGATTTAATGGATAGAACCTGAATTTCTATTGGACTAGTGGCATTGCAATCTTGCTAAGATGTTGCTATAAAGACTATTGTGTGTATTCAGAGGTTTGTCAGCAAGCTGAATCTATTTTTCTATTTCTAAATAGACACATGTTTGGGCAATTTGTAATTAAACTATTAAACTATTGATAAACTTGAACTCATTGTGCTCTGTTGGCTGATGGACAAGTGGAGTGTTGGACTATGTGAAAAGCAAGATCATAAATCATGAATTATTATGTTGGCTTTGTTTCAATCTGTAGAGATAAAAAGGAACCCAATGAAATGAAATTGAGGAAAAATATTATGCTATAAATATAACATTATGCTATAAATAATACAATATAACATATTTTTTAGTTCTTGTGACCCGACAGTCTTTTATTTTATTGGAATAATCAACAATTCGGGCAGCACGGTGGCTTAGTGGTTAGCACGTTCGCCTCTCAGCACTAGGGACTCCTGGTTCGAATCCCAATCTGGATGGAGTTTCCATGTTCTCCCCGTGTCCGTGTGGGTTTCCTCCAGGTTCTCCGGTTTTCTCCCACAGTCCAAAAACATGGATTAAGTCAATTGAATTGCCCCATATAAAGTGTGTTTGTGTGTGGGTGTGTGTGTGTATACCCAGTGATAGATTGGCACCCTGTCCTGGGTGTATCTGGTTCAAAAATTTTTTTAATTAGTTTGCAGACTAAAAATATAACCTACTTCAGTTGTAGGCTGTATAAGAGAGCAAATACAGGCCTCCTGCTCCAGCTTCAGTCCACGTGTAAAATGCACTATGTTCTCAGGTCAGGGTCATTTAATTACTGTAATGTATATGCATGCTGTGTGAACCCTGATAAGATGCTATTCAACTCACTCTTCTGATCAGATAAAGTGTTGTCTAGACTGATCATCTCACCACCTCGTGGGCTGATCACATGACCTGAAGTGCACTATTCATTGTGTAATACTTAGCTTTCATCCAGAATCATGGGTGGTGGCAAATTGCCGAACAAATCCCACAGCAATGTGGAGCTTTACTTGTCATTATGGTTAATGACTTTGGAAAAGCTGCTTGTGTGTGTGTGTGTGTGTGTGTGTGCGTGCATGTGTATTTTAGCAGGCATTCTTTACATAGGGAATAAGGGGAACATTTTTTTCCCAGGTGTGCTTGAGTAGAAGTCATGAATAACTGCTTTATCCAGCATAATACACAGGGTGTATCAGGTATGGAGCTAGAGAACGTCTGGCATGTCTCTCTCTCTCTCTCGCTCTCTCTCTCTCTCTCTCTCTCTGTGCGTGTGTGTGTGTGTGTGTGTGTGTGTGTTTATACAATAGATATTCAGATGAGAGATTTGGCTTGCTGGCATAATCCTCCAGTTGGAAGGACACATACTATATATTATACTTATTATAATTATTATTATAATAATAATACTTATTATACTTATTATTTAACACTTTTAATAAAAAAAACATCTTAAACAGCATACATTCTCATACCTATAAATTAAGTCCATTACACAGATGCAGAGATCTGTTCAGTTCTATAAATGACAGTTCTTTGATAAATGTTTGCTTCCTCAGGAGCTCATCATACTGCTTAATACAAGTCATAAGTAGTTAGTAAAATTAAGTGGAATTATTGCGGGCGGGGGCAGCATGGTGGCTTAGTGTTTAGCACGTTCGCCAATTCCAATCTGGGTGGAGTTTTTCTGGTCTCCCAGTGTCCGTGTGGGTTCTTCCACAGTCCAAAAACATGGATTCAAGGTAAAATGAATGCTCCAAACTGCCCCATCAAGTGTGTGTGTCTCTGTGAGTGACTGTGTGCCCGGCGATAGATTGGCACCCTGTCCTGGGTGTATCTGCCCAGTGCCCAAAACGCGACCCTAGTAGAGGAATAAGCAGAAGATAATGAATGGATAAATAGATTGGATTGCAGAAAACATTGTAACACTCATAACTTATCATAAGTATAGGTTATATAAGTCAAATATAAGTCAGCATAATGTTTTCCAGAGAAATTAAACATTCTCTTTTTTTGTAAATGTAATGCATATACTAAAGGTTTTTTTAGTGAAATAGAATTATAATAACATATTTTTAAAACATAATTTGTGTGCACGCTTGAAAGTACTGTCTGTGTCATTCCAGTAGGCGAGTTCCATCTGTTAACCTACTACTTAAAAGGCTTAGTAAAAATATATGAAAAAGATGTGAACGCAAATGGGAGCCAAAGACTATATTTTCATGAACTCTTCTCATGAGTTCTCCAAATTATTTCTATTCATACATATGTAAACAAATTTTTGAAATCCGAATTAGTACAGAATTGTAAGGTTGCATAATCTCCCTTTATTCTCGTATGAATATAGACTTTCTTTTCTATATGTCCAACTTCAAGTGTGCTTATTAATTAGAACTTGAATATCTAAATGGGCAATTGCATTTTAAATAAGCACCCTAAATAGCGTTGGTTAAATATTTAGGATAAAGCTATTTCTAAATGAAACTGCCACTTATCACGATTCATGGCTATAACTATGAAAGAGAGCTCAATAGACAATCTAAAAGGACCACTTGAACGCTTCAAATGTTATTCTTAAATTATTGGCAAAACAATAGAACATCTATGCTGACATTCTCGCAAATTCTCACACACACAAATTCTCACACACACACACACACACACACAAACACACACACAATGTTTACAGGTTTGATCAAACTGAAAGCGGGATTTTAGGCCAAAATAATTTGCTAAGCTCATAAGGGTTTTGGGTTTGGTTCCCCCTATTTTGTAACAACATCCTGTTCCCACACTTGTCCACCATAAATATGTAGTAATTTATTTATTCATTCATTCATTCATTATCTCCCGCTTTATCCTCTATTAGGGTCACGGTGGGGTTCCCCATGCCCATCCAGAGGAGAACATTTCGGGCGCTGGGCAGATAGACCCAGGACAGGGTGCCAATCCATCGCTGGGCACACACTCACTCACACAAACAGACTCTACCTGGGGCAATTTGGAGAATTCAATTGACTTGATCCATGTTTTTGAACTGTGGGAGGAAACCGGAGAACCCGGAGGAAACCCACGCGGACACTGGGACAACATGGAAACTCCACCTAGATAGGGATTCGAACCGGGAATCCCTAGCGCTGAGAGGCGAACGTGCTAACCACTAAGCCACTGTTCCACATAGTAATTTATTAAATTAAAAAAAACTTTCTTTTTAACAAACCTGACCATGAATATGAATAAACCTTTGTCATGAATAAGTCTAATGCTCTTCATAAGCACACCCTGAGTCTACTCTAAAAGAAATTGCAGACAACTATATTTGGAAAATTCATTCATTCATTATCTCCCGCTTATCCTCTATTAGGGTCACGGTGGGGTTCCCCATGCCCATCCAGGGGAGAACGTCTCGGGTGCTGGGCAGATAGACCCAGGACAGGGCGCCAATCCATCGCTGGGCACACACTCACTCACACAGACACACTCTATATGGGGCAATTTTGAGAATTCAATTGACTTGATCCATGTTTTTGGACTGTGGGAGGAAACCGGAGAACCCGGAGGAAACCCACGCAGACACGGGGAGAACATGGAAACTCCACCCAGATGGGGATTCGAACCGGGAATCCCTAGCACTGAGAGGCGAACGTGCTAACCACTAAGCCACCGTGCCGCCTATTTGGAAAATATTTTACAAAGTTTTAGTTTAAGGCCTGATCTATTAACCTAATTTTGCAATGTTTCTGACCAGTGGCTGGCTGTATATAACTTTTAAAGCTTTACCTTTTACTTCAATGTACAAAATAGTATATTTTAAAGCGGAAACAAATTATTGTGGTAATTTATGGGTAAATACATGGGACATCTTGTATAGTTTTAAAGATAGGCTATAGAGTGTGTGTGTGTGTGTGTGTGTATGTGTATGTGTGTGTGTGTTTCTTATTCAAGCGCACAGCAGATTACCATGATATGGACATACTTAGTCTTCAGGACCCTGCGGAGGTTTATGTATTCTTTACAGCCATTCCTGCTATAGATGTCTCCATCTCTCTGTTGTTCAATCAGCATCACCAGTAATTGGTAGCCAAGAGTGATTAGTGCTCTTGTGTGCAAGAGGAAATATATATAGGTGATGTGGATTGTGTTTTGTTTGGTGTAATTTTTTAAGTTCATTAATTAAAAAAAATCCAACCAGAAGCAACCAGTTACGCTTAAATTAACGTTTACATCGTTTTGTAGGAATCATTGTCACAAGCCCAGGCAAAACCGGGCCGAGAAAGGGCTAGTGTATGCGTATGCACAGTGTGTGTGTGTGTGTGTGTGTGTGTGTGTGTGTGTATGTGTGTGTGGTATTTTAATGTAATCTTAGATGTCTCCTTTGATACATTAAATTGCACATAACATTCAAGTTGGGAAGCCATTGTTTTAGTTGGTCAGTTGTTAAAAAAATATATTAAAAATATATCAAGATTTAATTTATTGTGAAACATTGGGTTAAAGAGGACAGTCCGCATATTCTGCGATTCCAACAGCTACAGTATGGTTTACTTGGCTATAGAAGCATCAACAAATTAATGGCTTCTAGAATTAATCTCCATTACATGCTTTGTGATGAATCAGTATCATTTGGTTCCTGGGAGTCACTTGTGCTCACTCGAAGAAATGTACATGTGACCTGCTGAAGCCCTAAGGCTGTTGTAAAGAGGAAATGAAGCAGGAAGGAAAGAAATCTTACAGGGGTGAAGAGTCGGTCCTCTGTGGTTTTATTCACATTTCATATTTCCTTGTAGTATTTTTTAAATCTTTGTCCATGAACAGTATACAGTACTATATAATCAGAACCTCATATAAACCCTATACAAGCCACAGGCTTTGCAATAATAATATCGGATATCATCATACTCCATCTTTAAACATATTGTTTTAAAAGTTCACTTATTTTGATTCTTTACTTACAGGCCTCTAGGTTTTACTGTACAGGTTTGCTGCAAGTTTGACACAGGCTATTTGACTTTGGTAGGTATTAATAAGATGTGTTAATATTATCCACTAATTCTTATACTACTTAGCTTGTGTTTATCCTTATGCTCTATAAATAAATGCTGCTGCTACTACTACTTTTATAATCCCTTATAAACAACAGTTGCCACAACTATTATCCCACATAAACAACATTTGTCACAACTTCTATAATTCCCCATAAACAAGAGTTTATATACTATAATTCCCCCACATTAATTGCACAGAAACAGTTTTCCTGCCAGAGTTATGCTCTTAGATTACTTGCCTTTTGCCGTTGTAGCCCATGCATAACAAAATTTGACATGTGCAATCTAATGTGTGCCCTCTTACAACAAGCATTAAAAAAGCAAATGTGGCTAATGTTCTTTTTTACTCTTGATGACGAAGCTATGTTGCAGGAAAATCATCATTATAAATATGCTTGCAACCAGTGCAAACCTGTATAATGATAAAAAAAAACATTATTTTGAAAGTCAGGGTTAGAATGTCCTATGTTTATCATTTAATTCATTTTTTTCACATTGTTTAAGGCTAGTAGTCTAAAGAATATGTGATTTAAATCTATGGGAGAAAATATTTCCAAAAAAACTTTTTTGTAAAGTGTAGGTTACAAAAAGTGGAAAAAAAAAGATTTGAGACTGTTATATATCAGCCCTGGTCTCCCTTAAACTTTATCTGAGGGTGTGGAATGGCAAGAATATCTGTTTAGAAGTTCATTGGGTTCGTGAGGTAGAATAAAAAAACAAATCAATGATGTACATTGGAACCAGACAATCTGTGATAGTACTGTGGGGGACTAATGAATAACAAAGTAAATAAGAAACAATATATGCAGGGAAACAGATGAACACCACTCTAAAATGATAAAACTGTATAGTTCATATATAGATTGTCAATATGTTGTGGAAACAGGGGAGTATAACTCATAACACCGCCATTGATTACCCATTACTGTACATAATTCCTTACAGCTGCACAGTCAGTACAAGTAAAAAAAATAAAGAATCCAGTATGAAGGGTTCAGACATTTCAGGATTTATACTTGTAGCTTAAGACCATTAATGTTTCCAATAAGAAAAATAAAAGCATAGTTTTTTTGTTGTGGTGTTTTCCCCCTATTCCCCCTATAAGGTCCTTATGCGATATGCAACATTTACATTCAGTAGCCACTCATGGCACCTGGAACCTTGTGGTCCTAATTATTAACTTGCAGCATTCTGCTTAGAAGTAAGGTAAAAAGCAAGTCCTGAAGTAATCAAGCACAAAAAAGGAGACAATAACTCATAACAATACAATGTCCCCAGTACACAATTTAAACAAAATCAAGTTGTTCTAAAAAATACACAATTGATATTTGCATATTTAACAATGTTTAAAAACATATTCATTCTGTAATAGGTTAAACAAAAAGTCACTACAAAGCTCTGACTTAATAATGAAAGCTCTTCAATGGTCACACAAAATATGTATATTCATTCACTGAGCAATGCTAAAAATGTAATAATAACAATTATATAAAGAGTTTGCTAATGACTCTAATAAAATTTTTAATATTTTGTCATTTCTTGTAGTCATATTGGCTTTGGGCTAAAAATAATTTAGATCATACCTTTGCCTTACATTTACTCTAAGATTCCTTGTCTGAAGGTGGTTTTACTCATACCAAAGCCTATACTAAACCTATGTCTTATGTTATTTCTCGTGACTAGCTCACTTCCTTGTACTCTGGGTACCTGTGGCTAGGGCAGGATGTTAGGAACCCATGTGCTGTGTGTCGTAATGAACATAGAAGGATAGAGAAAGAGGTCTCTGTAGCAATGATGGAGAGGAAGCAGGAGCCTCCTGCTTTCCACAGACCTACTCTATGTTCTGTATTATCTCACTTAACCAACTGCCTACACCATTTAAAGCCAAACATGCAAGGCACACCACAGCCGGAAAAACAAAAACAACCATACACAAAAGGCCCTCAGCAGCCTGGCTCAGATCGCCTTTCACTTCTTTACACATAAATTACCTGTTTTTATCAGTGCGTCACCCACTGACAGAACCTCTTTCACCTAAAAGTTATGGTTAATCGAAAATGTGGTCTTGGGTAAGGTTGTGTTTTGGAGGTGGGGTTACAAACCGACTGTTTTATTAAATAGAAGATGCTTTTATTCAAAGCCAGAAATGGTTTGATCAAGCAGTGAACAAGAGATCAAACTACTGCAATTACATTGTTTTTTGTGCAGTCAATTTATTTTTCTAGATGTTCAGCCTGCAATTTTTATTTAACAACAAGTATCTTAGATTTAATTTTGACAAAAACACTGTCATAATACAAATACTTTTTTTTCTTAATGGTCGTTCAAACAAATCCACAATTTAGTTTTAAATTTAGGGGTTCTGACTTTCTTTGAGTGGTGTCATGGTGGCATAGTGGTTAGCATGTTCGCCTTTCTGTGCTGAGGATCCAAATACTGATCCCAGTCTGGGTGCAGTTTCCACGTTCTCCCCGTGTCCAAATGTGTTTGCTCTGGTTTCTCCGGTTTCCTCTCACAGCCCAAAAACAATTTAAAATATAGTATTGCCCCTCTATAGTATTTGTGTGAGTGAGTGTGTGCCCAGCGATGGATTGCCGGCCCATTTACACTTTTCTCCTAAATATAAGTAACAATCCTGTTAGAAGATTCAACCAGTATATTGAGTTTATCTTAATTTAAAACATGTTTAAATTGACTTGGTTATATTTAAGCCAGTTTGTAAATTCCTATCTCGAAAGGTCATTTTTTGCTGCAAATAATCCCAGAAGTGTTTAACACTATTTTTATGATACCACTACAAGTGTCCTACACACCCACTGACATCTATAAAACATTTAAGCACTGGTTTTGGTCCACAGTGGTTTTTACACATGCACCCTCACACATGCAGGCACATGTGCATACGCGTGCACACACACACACACACACACACACACACACATACACATGCACACCCAGGTGTACCTACAGGTTTGACCACACACAGTGGCTAAGGCCTTACCCCTCATGTTCAAATTCAGAGTAAAGATAAAGTAAAGGTATGATAAATACGGAGGAATTTGCCTGGAACAAATTCAACAGTTAACCACAACACTTCCCACATCCAATGCAATGCAATTCAATTCAATTTTTAAGCACTGTCTTTTTCTATAATGTTTCGATTCATTGTTCTTGTATTGTACAAACTTGAACAAAATGTTGCCAGACTAAGCCACTTATTTTTATAAAGACAAAAAGATGTGCTGGTGAATACGAAACAGCTAATTTTTACTTTAGTTAATGATGTTTTAGTAAGATTATTACATTGAGATAGGAAGCCATAAATTCTAAGGAGCCTTATCTGAGTAATATTTAGTACATGTCTTTATTTTGATTAAGTCTACATTACAATAAACATACTTCTTATTTTCAGGAATTAAACAAATTATTGTGCCAAGCAACAATAAACAAACAAACAAATTTAACAGTCATAACTATGTTATTTTTCTTAACCCATAATACAGAGTACAAATAGTGTACATCATGGCTTATTAAAGGTCCTCCTAGTGACATCTGCAGCATATGCTGCAGGAATGTATGTCCCACTACCATAGTCCATGCTATCTGTACATGTTGCTGCAACAAAAGGAAGCCCATTTAGAGTCATTATAACTGTGCAGTATTGTAAGGACACAGTTTTGAGCTTGAAAGTACTTGCTGCATTTTTAAAGTGATTTCAGATTATTTAATTATTGTTTTTAATGTTATTATTTACATATAAAGCCCAAAGCCCAAAAATAAAAATTGTAATCTTTAAAGTATTTATTAATTTATTAATAAAAATGTATTATTTTGTAATCTTTTGTTTAACTTTTTATAATGCCTTAAATCTGCTGGTTGATGATAAATCTTCTGTTAATATATGAAGTTGTTTAAGTGGTAGATAAGCATCCTCTCCTTCAAGCAGTAAGTGTGGACTGTACTTGCTCATTCAGCCAAGAAAGGCATTTAGTTCACTATGTTTTTAGAAAAGACAGTCAGCTTTCACACAGATGGCTTCTGTGTGGGTGGGCTTCAAATTTCAACAAAGGAAAATCTGGGTAGGCATTTGGGATCTTGCAACACTTTCATCAGTATTTACCATCCATGTATGAGATATGTAAAACTAAATAGATAACACACTTTATCCACCTCATTTGTAGCTTAATTAAGTAGAATTAAAGTCTTGTAACTACTGTATACGGTAGATCATTGTATACAGTTTTAAGGTAAACAAAGATATTCTGTGTACATTCGACTAACAATTTTTTTTGCATTAAGTTTGATAGTTCTGCCTCACATTCACATATCTGTACTTGATTGCAGCTCTCTGTTACTCATATATCTTAAAATAGTTTTTTCAATCAGACTTAGGGTCTTATTTTGAGGAAATTCTACCCACTGAACCATCGATCCTTCTGGAAAAAGACACTGATATTTCAGAAAAAAAAAGTTTAAAAATACTTATATAGCTTCCCATATCCTATATGGCTAATTCAATGTCAGCAACTGGCCATGTCCAACAAAAGTAAGGACATTTAAGTTAGCACTTATGTTGCTTCAAAAACAACAGCTATATAGTATAGTAGTAAATCTATGATAATCCTTTTCATAGTGATTATTTGCAGCTTGACCAAAATGCTAAAAAAAATCTTAAACTAAGTTTTCTAAAGTTTTTGAATGAAAATCTTAATTAGTTAGCAGTTAAGAACAAATCCCTCGACAACACCTAAATTTACTATTGATTAATTAGGTCAATAAAGACCTCTATGGTTGGCTACTTTGCCTTAGTGTGTCTATCAAATCTTTACAGTTAGCCTAAACCAATGTTAGCCACTTCAATGCTTCCTTGTGTCCTAAAGGGTTGGGCTTTTGCCCAGTAATGCATGAGCTCCCAGGGGACCCAACAAGCAAGGCATTTAAAAAGCTGCTTTAGAAGGTGGCCATGAAGCAATTACACACTTCAGTTTTCCATCCAGAATAAACAAACTTTATTTTTGCAGCCACTTAACCAACAAAGATTCATACTCTTTTAAGTTTACAATTTAGTCCGACTGGGTGGATTTTGTAGTTTTTCAAATAAAAAAATAAATCAGAGATGTTTTCTCTGGAGCATTTTCAGAGCACCTGCTCTGAAGACTGTGTAATTTGTAGGACCAAAGATTTTTGTGTGCCAGACTTTGAAAAGTTCAAGTATGTGTAGGTCATGGTGTTTGTCTTTCTTGTTAGCACAGACCACTTCCAATCAGACTGGAATTCTTTCAGGGTCCTGCAATGTGTCTATTATTTCTATCACCCAGCTGCTTCTGACAGTGATGTAATACAGCAGTTAACACTTTAGGCAAAGGTTCAAGGGTTAAACTCAGTGCAAACTTTTAGGATGCAAGGAGCCCTGTTGCTAAGACTGGTGCCAGTAAGGTTTTTGTTAGCATTTGTTTATATTTTTTAAACATTTTTGATAAGTATTCTATAATTTTCAGCCATTAATCACTGAATAAAAAGTGAATTTTTACTCTTTAATTTAACCATATAATACAATAATTTGTAACCATTATAATAATTTTTAAGTTTTTACATTTAGCTCCAGAATATGAATGGATAGTAATACATAATATAATTTAATATAACATTATAAGGTTATAATATGATATATAAGGTTATCATAATCATATATATTAGGTGGGCTAATCAATAGGTGGATCAAGTCAATTGAATTCTCAAAATTGCCCCATATAGAGTGTGTCTGTGTGAGTGAGTGTGTGCCAGTGATGGATTGGCACCCTGTCCTGGGTGTATCTGCCCAGCGCCCGAGATGCTCTCCCCTGGATGGGCATGGGGAACCCCTCGTGACCCTAATAGAGGATAAAGCGGGAGATAATGAATGAATGAATTAATTAATTATATATTAGGTTATAAGTTATAAGAAGTCATAAGTCCACTATTACTTAATAAATATAGAATAAAACCTAAATGTTCAAATGCTTAAAATGCTTTTATAAATAAATGAGTAAAAAATACTGTTGGAAAAATCAGTCCTTAGTCGATCCTCACTGTTAAGTATTGTGTGGGATCTGTAATACCATAGAGCTGTTTTGTAGTATTAAAAACCATAAGTCAGAATACATACCATCATGGTGTTCATCACTCAGTGTTTAAAAAATTTAAATTAATTATTAGCATAAAAAAGTCAAATACATGCTTGCACATAGGGCTAATGTGATTAAGATAATTTAATGATATCTTGCATTATTTAAAAATATAAATAAATAAAATAAGACTCAAATGTGAGATATTTAGAGTGTATGTTTAGTGCACATGTGAAGCTGGGACAGAGGCGAAATATGACTAGAAACTAATGCCATTTGTATCAAAGCGAGTTTAAAAGGCAACAAATGTTAAGTACTGTTTTTTTCCAACAGTATTTTTATCTCATTTCTTTATAAAATCATTTAAAGCATATGAACATTTAAGTTTTATTCTATGTTTATTAAGTAACAGTGGATATGAATCCAGAATATGAGTATATTAAGTACTTATATATATATAAGTATATAACTACCTTATTAATGACTAACAAATGTCTAGTCTCTGCAAGGATGGGTCATTGGTCATTGTACCAAACTTAGAAGGCAGTCAGTGCATGATTGTAAAAATCTACTGTTCATAAAATCATAAAATTATTTAGGAAAGTCATTGGTTATTCTATGCATAAAGAGTGAAATCCACTACTGAACATTAAACCATCATGAGGCACTGTTTGAGAAACTTTTATGCCTACCATAATTATATAGCCATATGGACTCAAAAATAAATCTTTTATTACAGCCTCTTAACACTATCGGCTACTGCATTTACAAAAGCAAATTGAAATGTAATTATGAAAATAAGAAAACCATATCCAAATTTTGTGCAGATTCCCTGGTGAGTTTTTTGGGCTCATCTGAGATCCAGAAAAACACATTGGAAACATGTTTTGTGATCAGTTAAATCAGATTTCCTACCTGAAATAAAACAATCCAATCTGTTTTCAATGAAAATTGAAAAAACAATTATGTAATAGTATAAGGGTACATCAGTACCCACAGCATGGGAGATCTGTGTGATGTGTGAAGGCATCATTGCAGAGGCTTGTAATGATATTTTGAAGATATATATGCTGTCATCAAGACAACAAATTTCTTCCTGAACTCCATGTCTGTTTTTTTTAATTCTGCATGAGTTACAACAATGTGGCTTTATAGGATGGCTGGTCTGTCTTTAGTCCAAATTGGATTACTTTTGAATAAAAAGTGCTTTTAAATGTGTGTGTTAAAATTATGCAGTGGAGAATCAGAAAACAACACCAAAAATGGAAGTGGACAGCAAATTTTGGCAAAAAAAATCAACTTGAAAAAATGCAACCAGTAGTATTAAAAAGTATAATTAAATAAAAAAGGTGATGTGACACAGTGGTAAACATACATTTGTCACAACTTTTTAGTAGTGTATTGTTTTTTGTATGCTAAATTAACATACAAGTAAACTTAAAAATCCTAGATTTCAATATCAGATTTCCCCAAAAAGGGTTTGTGGAAATTCTAGCCCTGTACTACATATAATAGGATTCAATAAAGAGAAAAGTCCAAACATAAGACTTTTAAGCACCTTCCTGTGGACTAAATCTGTGTCTGGTTAACTTGTAGCCAGGGTTGTAACTGAGGAATATGGAATGTAGTAACACTTGGATTCCTTGCAGGAAACAAAGACTTCATATTTGACTCTTCAGACACCTTTCCGATTTTCGATGATTACAACCATCTGAATGAAGCAGTACCATAACAGACAAATGTTGTTTTTAGCATGCAATAGTCATAAAAGCCTTAAACAAAGGCACATTTCCTGGCCTTAGTCTGTCTATAAAGCAACACAAATGTGTTCCTAACCAAACTTTTTCGTACACATTTAGACATTTCTTCTATGATGGATTTACTTTAAAAAAATTCTAAATCTTTAATAATTATATTATAATTTTTATCAAAAATAATAAATGTGTGTCACAACTATCTATACCCATAGAAATATGTTTCTAAAGTAGTAAAATCTGACAGTAGAACATTTGTATTTATTATTTTACAGGAACACGGTGCATGATTATCTTTCACACCTGTTGGGACCGACCAAACCTCTTTATCTATGTTTTACATTTTTACCATTTTACCTTTGATCAGGAACTCGAGAACGCACCACTGGAGAAATTTCTGTCATACACTTTTTAAAGAATAGCACCACCATGGGTGCAGTTCCTCAGCTTTGCAGAAAAATTCAAAATAAGGCTGTCTACTATCGGTTAGTGCAGAAAGCCTTTGACATTTGTTTGAAAGCATGGTCGACTGACAGATAAATCTGAATCCCTTGGCTTAAATAGCAGTTTTTGTTTATTAGATTATGGAAGTGATTTCAAATATGTTAGCCAGGAATGTGGCTTCTGTTTTTTGAGTAAGTGTGGATGTGGTCCTATAATTGACTATATATATTATTCCTGCACTACATTATTGTTGCTCTTCTTTCTCTTCTATTAGTGTTTTCTTGTCATGTGTTCATCTTAGTTCAAGATTTTCCTTTTTTTCCTTCATTAGCGCTTACATTTTAATAGTCTTTGGCTTGTGTTGTCCCATACAGAGATTTATTCTGATTCCTAAATTCTTTTAATTATATTATGTAAAACAAATTTTCAAATACATTTAGACACTTTTAGTAGATCTGTAAATAAACCTGCATTCATCACCTTCCATAAAATCTCTGCCAGCAAATAAATACTGCAATATTTTTAAGGAGCCTGGGAAATAAAAAGATTGAGAAGGAAATGCATAGATGGACAGATAGATAGAGAAAGTGAGATAGTGAGTGAGAGAGAGAGAGAAAATTGTGGTTGTGCTTAAGTTGTTCGGTTTGGCAGGCTGCAGTACAATTTTACTTGGCATAAGACTGATGTCTCTAGTAAAATTGTGCTTCTTTACTATAATATTTATATATTGTGGTTGTATTTGCAAGAACTGCTGCACTTTCAGTTCTAGGAATATTTGGCTGTGTGGTTTATATTATTTATTATCAAAATTACAGGAAATACAAAAAAGTCTGCGTAATTTGATGTTTCTGAACAGATGACTATGATGATCAGGATAGCTGGTTAGTACTGTTCTACTGTAAATTAAATTAGATGTATAAATAGGTAGTAATAATATCTGTGAGGCATTTTAGGGTCTGGATGTGGAAACTTTGTCCTCTTACAACCACAAAATGGTGCACTTGACATTTGCTTACTTTTACTTAAATTATTGAAGGAGGACACAATGACCTAAAATTACTGGCACCATATTCAGAATATATTTGGTTTTCCATTATTAGATCCAGATATTGACCAAGACAACTGGGGCAAAATTCAATCAATAATAAAAAAAAAAATTTAGGCTAGAGCCTGATCTGTCTACAGAGTATTTGGCATACATTTGTATTTGTAGAGACAGACCCACAAAATCCTTAAAATCATAAAACAATAGCTTTTCTTTTTACCCCATATAGAGTGTGTTTGTGTGAGTGAGTGTGTGCTTAGCAATAGATTGGCGCCATGTCCTGGGTGTATCTGCCCAGCGCCCAAATTATTTCTCCCCTGGATGGGCATGGGGACCCCTGCGACCCAGTAGAGGATAAAGCGGAAGATAATGAATGGATGGATGTTACATTCCAAAACCACTGAGATGGCCTTTTACTGTGCAGCGATTAAGGCCTTTTACTCTTTTGGAAATGTTCTGAGCAAGACTTTGTCTTGTCTGTAAAAATGTGTGCCATTTCAATCCACCCAAAAAAAACATTTATGAGATGAACAAAAAAAGACCATGAGATCATCTCAGTTCATCCCAAAATTGAGTGGAGTTTAGGGTTTGCATGTAAACTGTAGCATCTCACACATACACACACTAACACACAAACACACATACATTCACACACTCTCATATCTGTAACCCTTACAATAGTGCAGTTCTCTTACATGTTGAAGTGCTAAGTACAGCAGTAAACAAACATACTGTTTACCACAAAAAATACGAAGTGTAGTATAAAAATAAGGGAAAGGATTTAGGGTAGCTTAATTTCAAAATAATGAATGTTATGTGTAATTTGCAATTTAATTGCAATGTTCAGCTGTTTATTATTGTGATGGTGTGCCAAAAAATCTCTTCTGTATTCTGGTTGTTCTCACATTTTCATCTTTAAATTGCCTGCCAAAAGGAAGCCACTGTAACAGCTGTGATGGGTCTGTGTTTTTTGTCATTTGGTCCTGGAAGTGAGCAGATTCAGCAGTAAAGGCAGATTTACACAGATGTTGTATAAAAATATCAGGTCTATTGATCCCAGCTTTTTCATCTTCATTAATCAACTACTCTGCTATTTTTCCCTTTTCCATTTGGAAATAAGAAAAGTTCCTTAATGTCCACAAATTTTAATTTGTTCTACATGATGATTTTAATAATTTCTGTGATCAATATCAATAAAAATAAAGTGATGTGACATAATTAACTCAAAGAACAGTGTAGTTGTAGTGGCTCTTACTAGCTGTGTATAGTTTTTAGATTGAGATTAGGCTGGCTTAAATTACAGGCTTGACTGTATGAACCTGCTGTTTTAAACTTGTGGTTGCAGTGCACATTGACTTGGACGTCAGATGTGGCTGGTTGAGCATATGGAAGTGCTCTTGTGTTCCCACCCTGAACAGCTTTCTGTCTACTAAAGGAAGTAAAAATAATAGCAGACAAATTTTTGTGTATATATATTCTATAACTTGCACATTTTAATAGCACTTATGTATTTTACCATGCACCATTGCCAAGGACAGGCAAGTTAAACCACCATGGTAGTGTTTGTAGTTTTTACTAGTTGTTTTTTTTATTTTTTAAGCTTTTAGTTATTTATTTTGTGGTTAATTTCCTTTGCAGTTTAACCTCAACTTGGAAAGGTACAATCATAATGATGCTGGCAACTCGTAATGCACATTTCATTGTTTTGACAAGGATTTCCACAAGATTTTGTGGCAACAAGGTCTAATGTGGCAACAAGACCACTGGCAACAAGACCTAGTTTGTCATGCTCGTTGTAGAGCTCCTTGTGTGCAGCACTAAACTGTACCATTTACATTACATTTACCTTTTGATATGTTTATTAAAATAACCTTTTACAACTATTATTTGTTTATATATTTTGTCTTATGTGGTTGGGTTGGCCCTGTAACAGCTTCATTTGATTTTTTTATTATGTTTTTTTAAAAAAAGCATTTTTAATAGAATTAGTTCCAATTGGCACATTTAAATAGATTAGAAATCAAAAAATGTAATTTGATTTCTTAATTTTAACAGTGAGAGTATTTCAACCTTTTATTTTTAAAAAGTGATTTTACCTTACTGTTGAGGCAACTTTGTAAAAAAGATAATAACACTGTTGTCCAGCTATAAATAACACTTGTACAGAGGGCAGTAATATAGGAATATGGGTATATTTTATATTAGCATTTTAGAGGTTTAGAGTCGTTTTCAGTATGTCACATAGTTTCAAGAAAATGTATGCAAGGCAGCATGAATATAAATAGTAACCTATTTACAGTATTTGTAGAGGACATCATAATCATTAATAAAGGAAAGTTCCTGTTCAGATGCTTGATGAAACCTTTAAAATAATTTTATTTATGAAACAATCGTAAGTGAAGTATGTTTGACATATAATAGTTAACATTAAACAAATTAAGCATGCCCTCAATGGGTAATAATGCAAGCACAAATAAAAATTCACTCTTGAATTAAGAATACTGACATTTATCATAAGAGCTTTACATATAACCACTGTCATAAGCAAGTGCCATTGCAAGTAATGCCAGGACTATAGTAGTTAAAGTACTGGTGTTCTTAAACACCGAATCTTCTAACAGCCAAGTGTGGTCAATGGGTGGCACCTGGCAAGAAATCAGAAAAGCACACATCCAAACCCACATAATGCACAATGTATACTATAGAATTTAATGCATGTTGTGTATGTACCTAAAGTATATCTGTGCACATGGGTAACTAATTACTACTTACTTCATTAACACAATAGTTTTAACAGTTGCACTCTTTGATTTACTAAATGTTTTCATTAATTTATACTTTTTATTCCATGTATACATTTTTAATCCATTTATCTCAGTCAGGGTTTTGAGGTTCTGCAGTGTATATCCATTCACATAGGGTTAAAGCCAGAAAAAAACAATGGTTAGGACATACTTTTGGTCAGTAAATGTAATGTTATTTGGTTATATATGATATGTGTGTAAAATAGATGGTTTGGAATTATATTGCATATAATAAGCACAGTTTCTTAAATGTAAGATTTACAGATATTTTGCATTGGGCAAAGGTGTTAGACATTAGGTGCATGTTGCAGGTCACTTTATGGTATTTTATTTTTAAACTAAAAGCTAAAAACATGAATGCTTCCACCTCTGAAGTTTGGCATAATCATATGCCAGCTTGCTTTGTAGCTTCAAACTTTTAATCTGAGGATCTAAAGTCAGAAGAAGATGAATGCTTAGCCCTTGACATTGCCCTCATATTTTGCCTGATTGGGAGCACAGCTGTTTCTGAGTATATAAGGGACTGTTCTATTTAAGGGAACAGACAAGCTTATTTATGAATTCAGTTAACTAACTGCACAGTGGTATTCACCATCTGAATCCTGCCAAAAAGTCTATTGGTTCCCACACTGGGTATTCAAGGGCTATTTGTGCCAATCTTGCCATCAGTGCATACCTCTGCTCTTAGATGTCTTAAACTCAGCCACCCTAAACATGGGCTGTAATAAATGTCTGGAACTGAATTCCACATGGATGCATGTTACATATATAACATAAAAAGTTTACAAAACAGAGAGCTTAGATGAAACCCTGATTTCTTATTTATCTGTTCTACACAGGTTAATGCTATATCTGTAAAAAGTAATTCATTTACAAGTGTGAATAAAGAAATGTACCTAACCATACTTATAAATTCTTTTACAAATGAAATTTAACTTTGTACAATTTTAGTTACCTGTACTTTCTACTGGAGTAAGATTGTAAACAATAAAAATTTGAGTCAGTAAACATAGATGTAAGAAAATGTTTGATTTGTGCAAACGTTTTGTTTCTGTTAATTTTTTTTTATTTAACAATTATAACTCAGAATGTTCTGTATATAACATTTATAGTCCTGCTCTATTGTTAAGTGGTACTGACTGATAGCACTTAGCAATAGAGAGGGACTATCCTGTATATGTTATTGCTGATAGTGAAACTACTACCAGAACTGTCAGAGTTACCACTTGTGAACACCTTCGAAGGGTAATTGTCCAATTACGTTGACTGTAGTTTATGCAGAACCTTCACTAATCTATATGTTTGTGTATAGAGACTGATGATTTTGTCTATCCCAGAGAAAGGAAATATTGAATGAGATTTTATTCATTTCCTTGTAATTTCTCTTAAGAAACGACAATGAGATCAAATAGAAAGCTAAAGAAGAATTTAGTTTTCTGCTGCTTGAATATGTTTTCCAAGATGAAAATCTCGGCGGCACGGTGGCTTAGTGGTTAGCACGTTCGCCTCTCAGCGCTAGGGATTCCCGGTTCGAATCCCCATCTGGGTGGAGTTTCCATGTTCTCCCCGTGTCTGCGTGTGTTTCCTCCAGGTTCTCCGGTTTCCTCCCACAGTCCAAAAACATGGAACAAGTTAATTGAATTCTCAAAATTCCCCCTATAGTGTGTGTCTGTGTGAGTGAGTGTGTGCCCAGCGATGGATTGGCACCCTGTCCTGGGTCTATCTGCCCAGCGCCCGAGACGTTCTCCCCTGGATGGGCATGGGGAACCCCACCGCGACCCTAATGGAGGATAAGCGGGAGATAATGAATGAATGAATGAAAGATGAAAATCTCAGTAAGCTCAGACATATCTCCTCTTTAGTTTTAGTAAAGACCTCAATAATATGTCTCATTGTGCTTAAATTTGCGAAAAATAATTAACTTGTTTATAAAAAAAACAGATGTCTCACTGTTAACCATTTCTCATCTGAAAATTAAGTGACCCTAATACTATGAATTACCTCTTTGTTGCATGGTAGCTCCGGGTGTGGGGACATCAATCTGAAGGTTGTTGTTCAAATACATTTTTGTATAAACCAGTGATTCTGCAAAATTATGTATCATCTTTGTTTTATACTAATTCCTCCTAAACAATTTTGGGTGAAACATCTGTAGAAAAGTTGGTCTTAAATGAAACTCAATAACAAAAATTAACATTTAAGCAACATATTTTTTTTCTTTCTTGGAGTCCTATGTTAATGTAAATTTAGGATGCATTGCTATCAGGTTCCTGGGTTCACACCAAACCCAAGTGATCAGCTCCTTTGGAATCAGAGTTTGGCAACAAAAAAGCATGCTACATTTGAGCTTGTGCTTACTTGCAACAACTTTTTCCGGAGCAGTGGCATTGTCCCACCGGATACAAAACACATTCTTATACACCTCTGTTTGTGTCTCATGACATGTTGTCTTTAAGCATACCCAGCCACACAAAAGACATAGTGAAATCTGTGTTTGCTAATGTCATTACACGCACTTCTAACTTGAGCGGCACCCAGAACTGACTTTTTCCAACTCAAGCAAAGATGTGAAACAGCCTCTAATTTGCTGTTTTGTAAGTACTTCTTTCTCAGCCTCAGTCATGTAGCACAGCCTAATGTTTTGCTGCTTACTGCGTACATGATTGGTTTTGCACTCTCTCCTTCTTTTAAGGCATAAGGCATCGCCCTTGAGGTGGTGAGTCACATCTGCTTTCTTTAGCTCCTTTAAGCATTTCTGAAAGCCTTCAAGCCAATGCTTCTAGCCATTTATGCCGTGCTTCTGCGATTTTAAGAAAATTTATGGTGCCATGGCACTGCATCAAAGTTTGTCATACTCAGCAGCATCTTGCTTTCCGCACTATCACTTTACCACCCTAACCATAATATTGTTAGCATTACCTTCTTAAATTTACTGATTGCAATGCAATCAGTAAATTTAACTTTGTCCGTGAAGGTCCTTTCAAGGTTTTATTTATTTAGGACATTTTTAGGACAAGATTTAGCAGAGTCAGTGTTCTGATGTAATCACAGATTTCTTGTCCAGGGATGGCTTAAATCCACCCGCTGCTCTTTGACAAAACAGAATCACCTCTGTAATCATCAGTAAGACTGTAATTCAGAACTGGCACAACAAAGGTGGCCTTTTAAAGCTAGTTAAATACAGATCATGACTGACAGTGTGTACAAACTATGATAGGCGAGAGACTAAAAGACTAAAAATAACTCACCACTAACACTCAGCCTTTAGCTCTACTCAAACCACTCAGCTGTGTGTGTGTGTGTGTGTTTGTGTGTGTGTGTGTGTGTGTGTGTGTGTGTGTGACAGTCTTCAAGCACAAGTAACTCATAGCACTGATTCTAAAGTAGTTCAGCAGAAGCATTAGACTGACGCACCCAATTCAGAACAGTACAGAGCATACTGGTAGCTAATGCTCTAAATGTGTTTAAAGTAGTTTTATGATCCTTTACCTATGAGTGTGATCGGATACCTATTTTCATGATTTGAGAAAATTATTTAATTTCATTTACCATTTTGTAACTTCCAATAAGATATTTCATTTTATTTAGCCCACCAAGGTTTTCATTTTCACAGCTCTAACAGAAACCATGGCAATTATTGTGACCTTCACTTCCTGTGTAAATGTTACGCCACTCTTTTTCTGAACAGTTTGGAATGTGTCCATTTTAATTTGTGGCCATGAAAGAACTTTGGTGATATTCGAGACTGCAGGAAAATTACAAGATTTGACAAAAGGCCATTTCTATTCACCCCGGCTCAGGACAAATGTCAAGTTACTGGCACAATGATAGAACATTGAAATATCATATATTATAATTGCTAAGCATAGGTACCTATTAATATGACTTCTTTAAATCTAGTTATTCACATGTTTTAGGTATGTAGTGTATTTTAAATAGTGTATTTTGTTTATTCAAATAAGCCCTAGTTTTAATTTACACATTCCATATTTAATTATATAATATTGGTAACAAATTATAATAATAAGGCATATGTTATTATTAAAAAGATTGATTATGTTATTGATGATTGATTTAATACATAATTTAATATTTAAATAATACTTAATTAATTAATACACGACTGCATTATTGTAAAGATTCATTAATTGTTGTATTTTTAAGTATTAATTCTCTGGTACTGGTTTCAGTATCCAGTTAGCATTGTCTAGTGTCCAGCAGTAATTAATTATGCCTCTAGACCACCCCTGGTCTAGAGGCATAATTAATTACTATTTAATTACTATTTGTGACACCTTTGGTGGGTAATCTCAGGTACACTGAAGAGATTATGCAGATATGATACGCGTTTTGTCTGTGTGACTTCTTAAAAGCTGTTCAGAATGTTAGGGTAGCATCACTCACACCTTTGACAAAAAGTCTGTCATCATTATTTTTGTTTTTGAAAGGTGTAAAACATGCCACACCTTTCACCAATTTTAAATAGTTAAATGTTTAATGCAATTTTAGGTGGCGATAAATACATTAGGACTCTAGAAATTTAAATGTATCAGTTATTCATGTATTTTTTAAATAAAGTTTTAAGGTAATTTATGTTTATTTATATATGTTTATTATCTATAGGGCATGGCATTCTCTCTGGAGGAGCGGTTACAACTAGGGATTCATGGTTTACTGCCACCTGCTTTTTTGAGTCAAGACGTCCAGGTGCTACGCGTCCTTCGCAACTATGATCAGAAAAAGGATGACCTGGATCGGTAATAAACTCCAAGCACTGTTAAACAACTGTCGATACAAGCTTTTTTAATAAATACATTATTGATATCTGTGTTTATAAATAATTTCATTTTTTGAAGTAAAAATAAACTATTTTAACAGTTTAATGCACTGTTTTAGTCATTTATTTATTACAATACTGTAAAAAAAATTTTTGCCCCTTTTAGATTTCTGATTTCTTTTGTTTTTGCTTTTATTCCTACTCACATTTATCAAACTATTAAACTATTTTAATAAAAAAAAAAAGATAATTTGATTGAATACTCAATAAGAATTTTATTTAAAAAGGAACAAAAACAATCCAAACCAATAGACATATGTAAAAAATGCCTTAGAAATGGCTTTGTAACCTTTTCCAGATTAATTAGATGTCAGTGATCTGTTCTTAAATTTCAGCATTTCATTCAGAATTTCAGATCAAGGCATGATGTGGTGTTTTTTCTTTCAGTTTTTTTATTGTTTTATATTATTCATTCATTCATTATCTCCCACTTTATCCTCTATTAGGGTTGCGGTGGGGTTCCCCATGCCCATCCAGGGGAGAACAATATCTGCGCTGGGCAGATAGACCCAGGACAGGGCGCCAATCCATCGCTGGGCACACACTTACTCACACAGACACACTCTATATGGGACAATTTTGAGAATTCAATTGACTTGATCCATGTTTTTGGACTGTGGGAGGAAACCAGAGAACCCGGAGGAAACCCACGCAGACACAGGGAGAACATGGAAACTCCACCCAGATTCGAACCGGGCATCCCTAGCGCTGAGAGGCGAACATGCTAACCACTAAGCCACCGTGCCGCCACTATTTTATATTATATATAATTTATATATATATAATTTATATATATATATATATATATATACACACACACACCAGTAACACATTTTATTTCCCATGCCCTGTTCCTCCTACTGTGTTGCTGCATCATTCTTTTGTTGCTCCCGTCATTCTTCTACTCCCTTCTGTTTACTTTCCAGTCTGTGTTTTGATTTGATTAATTTGTATAAAATGCACACTTTTTGTCGGATTATTGCCTTTGGCACTCTAAACTAATGCAGCTGGATTTCCACATAATTCAATAATCCTGAATTTTAAAAATTGTAAATAATACAATTCTGTTCCTCACAAAATTATCTGCATTTACAACAACAAATTTAATCTATATCCCACACTCCAACAGAGTGATTTGGATATTTGAACTGATTTGAGAACTAAGATTTACTTTTAGAAATAGTGTTTGGGCATTTAATCCATCCATTCATTATCTTTCGCTTTATCCTCTACTAGGGTCATTGGGGGGTTCCCCATGCCCATCCAGGGGAGAACGTTTTTGGCCCTAGGCAGATAGACCCAGGACAGGGCGCCAATCTATCACTGGAACACACTCACTCACACAGACACACACACATAAACACACTCTATATGGGGTAATTTAGAGAATTCAAGTGCCCTTGATGCATGTTTTTGGACTGTGGAAGGAAACCGGAGAACCCGGAGGAAACCCAAGCGGACACGGGGAGAACATGGAAACTCCATCCAGATTGGGATTCAAACCAGGAATCCCTAGTGTTGAGAGGCGAACGTGCTAACCACTAAGCCACCGTGCCGCACTGGACATTTAATTTAAGGTTTAATTTAAGTCTATGGTTTTCATAGTTTGGTTTTGGAGAAAAATTATAGTTAATTAAAGGAAAAACACCATTTTTGGTACTGATAGAGACCAGATTTTTTTTTATCACATCTCATTTTAGTATCCTTTGCTTAATCCTTTATTAGGGACTAGAATCACAGAGGGGTTCTCCATGCCCATCTAGGGGAGAATGTTTCAGGCGCTGGGCAGATAGACCCAGGACAGGGTGCCTCGTTACACACTGTATCAGGGAAAGTTAAATAGTTCAATTTACATTGAATACTTGTTTTTGGTGTGTGGGAGGAAACTAGAGAACCCAAAGAAAACCCCCATTGACCCATGGAGAACATGGGAACTCCATCCAGATCAGGATTCGAATCTGGATCCCCAGCAGGTAAACATACTAATCACTAAGTTACCGTGCTGCACTTTTCAATTTTTTTTAAATTTATAAATCCATCCGATGGCAAACCTATAGGCATACTCGGATGCATATTTGCACCATCTGTAATCAGTATTACAGACTGTTTGATTTTTCCCAAAATAAATACAAATATAATTGTGGATATCAAAATAAATGGCAAAAATTGATTAAAAAAATTTTTAATTACATTTTTATTCAGTAATCATTTTCTATTATTAATGATTTTAATTCCATAAATATATTCTGTATTATACTCAAAATATATATATGATTTATGGGGAACCATCACACACATCATGAATTAATAGCTGGTCCTACACAAATGCTTGCAGTACATCTGTCTGCTACAGTTAGCTGACTTGGGACAGCCAGTTCACCCTCAATATGACCGACCAATCATCTACACTTCCGTCCTCCCCTTTATTTGGACGTTAAACAAATATGAAGCTGAGGGGGATCCCACACATTGTAATATTTCACATTAAATTTCCTCTACTGTTGACCCCATCTGCAAACACTCAGAGCTTTACAAATTTCGACAAGCATCCTGACAGCATTGTTGAACTGATGAAACATTACAGAAGGGGAAAACTATTACTGTAAGCATTATTGTGCTATGGGATTCTATCAGTTCTCTTCAAACCCAGTGTTGCTTAAGATTTAGTGACTGAGGTGAGATTATGTGGTTTATTTTAGGCCAGTGGGAATAGGCCTAAAAAAGGACGTGTAGGAAAATTTGCCATACTTTTACCAGTTTATTCTAGATTTAGAGGCCAAGTGTTAGAAATAGAGAGCAGAAATAAAAAGTATCTGTAAGTACTAGTCAGTTGTGAATAAGAAGAGATGTTTTGTCAAAAAATTAGCAGGTAATTTTGTGCAGGTGTAACACTGATTAATGTGTCGATGTCAGTTATAGCTCAATCTCCTGTGGAGTGCTGTGTAAACTACAAAGTGAGTTGGTCTAGAACTGACAACACTCTAGCCATCTGGAGACTTTGGACCTAATTCAATAAAACATCAATAAAGCAAAATACCTATTGATCACTGTGAAAAGACTGCAAATTAGAGGTAGGCTAGCCCCATTGATTAAGTGCAGGATATAACATTTTTTGTGTACACTATGTTCCAAATTATTATGCAAATACTATTTTCTCAGATTTTCCAAAACTACCTATATGAATTGCAGTCATTGTAATTTTCCAGTGATCAACTATTAGAGTACAATTGAAAGGTTTTTGAACAAACTGCCAATGATAACAGTATATTAAAAAAATAAAACACTAATAATACACTCAAAATGCATGTTCTAAATTATTATGCACAGCTAAGTTTTCAAACTTTTCATTTTTAATAAGAATAAAAATGGTCATTTGCGAAATTATAAGCAGGAGCAGATTATTACAAACTGAAATCAAACAGTTTTCAAGTCCCATCCTTATTCTAGGTGATGTTACATTTGCACATAGGACCCCTTGTTCAAAAGGAGCTTCTGAACTCTCTCGTCCATTGAATTTGTCAGGTTTTGGATCTGGATTTGGATCAGGTTTTGGTATCTGCTTCAATTGTTTTGCATGAGGACAGAATACCCTCCCAGAGCTGTTGCGTAGTGGGAACTGCCCGCCATCATAGACACTCGTTTTGATGATGCTCTAGAGGTTCTTAATGGGGTTGAGGTCAGGGGAGCATGGGGGCCACAAAATAAGTTTGTCCCCTTTTATGCCCATAGCAGCCAGAGATGCAGATGTGTTCAGCATGAGACAGTGCATTATCATGCATGAAAATGATCTTGCTGCCGAATGCACGGTCCTTCTTCTTAAACCACGGCAGGAAGTGCTGTTTGAGAATCTCCACATACATTATGAAGTTTATCTACATCCTTAAGGGGCCAACAATCTCTCTCCCTATGATTCCAGCCCAAAACATTACTCTACCGCCTCCTTGTTGGCACTGTAGCCTTGTTTGCATGGGGTGTCCATCAACCAGCCATCCTCCACTCTATCCATCTGAACCATCGAGCATTGCACGGCACTCATTGGTGAACTTCAAAAACTCGTCTGCTGCTATGACAAGGCATTTTTGCAGCTGCTCTTTTAACATGAAGTAATTGCCTGTTGGAAAGAGTCCTCAATTTTCCCTTATCAGCACGCACACGTGTGTGCTCCGAATCAGCTACATACTTCTTATTTGTGCGATGATCACAATGAAGTGTCTTGGCAAAGTTGATTGTAGTCATACCTAAACACTCCACAATTTGTTGTTTATCAGCAGTCGACACATCCTTTTTCTTTCCAATTTTGGCAAAAAAAAAAATGTAGGCTGCTTAATAATGTGGGACAGCCTACTTATGTAGTCTTGCCTTTAATTGGACACACCTGCCAAACTAATTAGCACAGGTGTCTGCAATTGCTTTCAGTGATATAAAAAGCCCTGACACACATCACCATCAATGAGTTTAACTGACAAACAAACAAATTCTTACCTTGTCACTTATAAACACTTTTTGCATAATAATTTGGAACACAGTGTAATTTCATATATGGAGTAACATATTTTTTTATCAGCTTTTCATTGCATTGTGTTTTCATTGGTGTACCTTTTCTCGTTTTTTTACACATGACCCGAAAACTTCTACTGCTCTAAATGTTAGTAGATACGAATTGCAGCAATTTTACCTGTAAAAGATGTAGTAAATAAAGAACACAAGTAACAAAATGTTGCACCAGATAAGCAGTAAACAAAGCGAGGTAAGCAGACAGGTGTCTCGCTAAACTGGTGTGTAGCAGCAGATAAAGCAAAGTAACAATTAGCAGGAAAACCTGCATGCCAAGGAGTATTTCTGTTTGAATGACTCCTGTCATTTAGGAATTTAGTCTTAACTAAAAAATATTTATGATATAAATGGATTCTTGAACTCCTTGATGGCCAATGCATATTCTAATTCAGAGTTAAAGAGCTGTCATATATTATCCTCTGTATTTATTTCTGTATTTAGGTATGTTCTGTTGATGGGTCTTCAAGATCGGAATGAGAAGCTGTTTTACAGAGTTTTGATGTCTGATATAGAGCGCTTTATGCCCATCGTTTACACTCCAACTGTCGGGCTTGCCTGCCAACAGTATGGCCTAACTTACAGAAGACCCAGGTATGTGTGTGTATGTGTGTCTCTGTTTACAGGTCCAGTATTGCAGTATGCCTTATGTTTAAATATATAAATACATTATGGAGCGTGTAGTGTGATCTAAGTGATATGTGTTAAATGATAGCCGATATAGCATAATTATGACATATCTAATATCCATGTTTTAATATGCTAAAATATTATTTTACTAAAAATAATTTTATTTGAGGCGGCACGGTGGCTTAGTGGTTAGCACATTCGCCTCTCAGCGCTAGGGGTTCCCGGTTCGAATCCCCATCTGGGTGGAGTTTCCATGTTCTCCCCGTGTCTGCGTGGGGTTCTCCGGTTTCCTCCCAAAGTCCAAAAACATGGATCAAGTTAATTGAATTCTTAAAATTGCCCCATATAGAGTGTGTCTGTGTGAGTGAGTGTGTGCCCAGCGATGGATTGGCGCCCTGTCCTGGGTCTATCTGCCCAGTGCCCGAGACGTTCTCCCCTGGATGGGCATGGGGAACACCACCGCGACCCTAATAGAGGATAAGCGGGAGATAATGAATGAATGAATAATTTTATTTGTTTATTAACCAAAAATAAAATATTAAATAATAAAAGTAAAAACAAATCTACATGTTTCCAAAGATGCACAGTATATTTAACACATGACAAATATTGAGCTTAAGCTTTTATAAGAACATTATATAATAAAAATGTGGTTTTAGAAGTACACTGTGTGGGAGCGGAGCTGAAATATAATTGAATATAATTTTACACATAGGACATCATTATAACTCTGACCTTCAATCTTCAGCAATTTTCCTTTCATCTTTTGCTGCAGAGAGAGGGGTGTCTGAATAAACTCTGATTATCCCAGTATGGATGAAACACAGTATAATTACAGTAAATCTGGATGATTTGGGGTTACAGGGGTGATAAAGAGCAAAAGCTGGAGGCTTTTGTAGTTTACATAGTGAGTTGCAGTATTGCAGTCTCACTAAAATTAAGATGTAATCTTTGTACATTTTTAATTTATATTATTTAAGTTAAAGATGCAATTTTTTGTTTACATTTATTTAAATGAGGTAACATTATTTCATTTTCCAAAATAATTTTCTATTAGCACCCTACTTTCATAATTTAAGGGTGGAAGGTCTGATCAGGGTTTCCTTACTGCTACTGCACCAATGACATCTACTGGCAATGAAAGTGCAGTCAGTTAATTTCAGGTTTTGGTTTTATAGCATTTTTTTTTACGATGTGCGTTGTCTGAAAACAGCTTTACACTTTTCAAAGCCTGAACCCCGAAAAAGCAAGCCATGGTGATAGTGGCAAGCAAAAACTCCAAAACACCAATGTATGGATGTCGACTCAGGCAAGAATTCATTCTCCTTGTGTGGTTAAGCATAAAACAGGTAGTTCCGGTGCTTAAATTTGATTGTCTCAACCATTTGTCCAGCTGTGACAATTTTGAGAAACCCCCAAAGAGCAAGCCGAAGCGACAGTGGCAAGATAAATCTCCCCATTATGTTTATATTTTAAGGAAGAAACCTTGGTAGGACTAAGGTTCAGTGGAGAACTCCTTGAGCGGTCGGGAGAACACTTATCTGAAAGGAGACAGACTTATATGCCAATCCTATGGAAAGCAGAGAGGCAGTGTCAAATCTCGTTATTTTCACAACAGGTTCTTGCACTATGGAAATGTTATTTTTTACTTGTTTTCTAAATCCCAGCAACCAAATGTGGCTTTAATGAAAATGTTTTAGTGGTCATCTTTCAGCAGGAACTGAAAGCGAGTCTAAAAAGAACTTTCCCCCAGGGGTCTAGCCCTAATCTTTAGTGTTATATGATAACTGTATTCACTTAGATACCCACCAGCCTCTGAGGGTTTTAAAATAAGCCAGTGTGCACCACCTTTCAGCTCTTTCTTCACTTGATTTAACTAAACCCAATCCTATGTAGAATAAAGTAGAACTGAATCAAGTATGCGCTTACTTATATGTGCAATATTGTAATTATGATTCAAAGGTGCAATATTATACAATGGAACAATAATTTCTACTATTACATGACCCACAGTGCAATACATTTATTTTATTATTTTAATTTTAATTTAATATATATATATATATATATATATATATATATATATATATATAACTTACTTTACACTGCCACTTCACTTTATTATGTATAACTTTGTATTTTATAGTTTTACTGTGCTAATTGCTACTAATAGTAGTTACTTGTCCATTACTCTTTACTCTTCTTCTGTATATGATAACACAACTTATGGAGCATCAGTGATAAATGCAATTTCCTCCTAATAAATTATTCTGATTCTGTTCTCTGGGATTCTAATCTGCCCACACAACTGGTGTTTGACAACATACAAAATGATTGGTACAAACAATTGTAAATATTCTTTCTTGCTAAATCCATTGAAATAAAATATCAGCTAGGTGCCCTGCCAGTAATAGTGGCTTTAAACAGGCTTTACGCTGTTTATTTATTATTTATCAGAATTTATATACATTTTTGTCTTTAAATTTGTAATTAAGTAAATATAAAAATGGATCTTTTGCAGAACATGTCTGTAAATATCCTGCTAAACTTTAAAACGGACATAAATCTCAGTATATTGTTTAATGTTGCATTTTCTTAGGGGCCACACACTATGAAAGCTTCGCATAAAATTATAACCACTATAACTATCTATATATAACTTTAGGTGACTGAAATATAGTCATGATGTTGGTTGGACTGCAACCTGCAGTCACTTTTGCAGAATGTATGCATTTACCTTTGTGGTTTCCTTGCTCCTTGTTATTTTCATTGATGTATCCAGGCCACACACCACACTAGATGAGCTAGTAAAATGAGTGTGAACAAACTGATTTTAGACTTGTATAAATACATTATGGGCAGCACAGTGGCTTAGTGGTTAGCACGGTCACCTTTCAGCCCTAGGAAATCCTGGTTTAAATCCCAATCTGGGTGGAGTTTCCATGTTCTCCCTGTGTCCACGTGGGTTTCCTCCGGGTTCTCCAGTTTCCTCCCACAGTCCAAAAAACATGGATCAAGGTCAATTGAATTCTCCAAATTGCCCAATATAGATTGCGTTTGTGTGCATGTCTGTGTGAATGAGTGTGTGCCCAGATGGCCGAGACGTTCTCCCCTGGATAAAGCGTAAGATAATGGATGGATGAATGCAATATACATGTGGTAGCTTAAAAAGACAATTCTCATGCTTTAGCCTTTACCTAACCTCCTTAAAGTGTTCCAAATGAGGCCAAAATAGGAAAAACATTCCACAGAAGGTTTGAAGTTACAGATTTTAATGAATAATGTGGAAGGAATATTTGGTTAATTCCTTTAAGAGCCATGTGAACCCTGTAAAGGAATTCTGACCTGCTTGAGCTACAGCATACTGATACGAGTCACAGGAGAATTTCAGACGCTTGTGTAAACAGAGTCAATTTATTTAGCTTTTTTTGTGATATTGTGTGGAAGCAGTTCAAAATACAAGCAGACATGGCAAATATATCATCAGACAGAAGCACAACTTCTCAGACTTTATAAAAGTCTTATTATTACTGGCTATTTGCTAAATATTAATGTTGGATTTTACATTTATTATCCCATCTACATGATGTTTGCAAAACATTCTAAATCATTTCTTGTTCCTTCATGAAAACAGCTAAAAAATCCTTGTTTTCATCCAAAAGTCATAAACTTAAACTGCCACGTTGATGGCAATTTACAAGTACTTGAAATTATGTACCACTGAAATACTACCAACTCGTTTCACATTTTCATAGTTTTTAACATTTGGAAGGAGGGTGATACTCCTATGTAGAATAAAATAGAACTTTTAGAATCATGCTGTAGTTTTAGCAGTTTGGGTGGCGCAACTAAAATAGCAATATGAACATTTTTCAATCAATCATTATCTTCCACTTTATCCTCTACTATGGTCGTGGGCAGATACACCCAGGACAGGGCACCAATCTATCGCTGGGCACATACTTACACGGACACACACACAAACACACTTTATATGGGGCAATTTGGAGAATTCAATTGACCTTGATCCATGCTTTTGGACTGTGGAAGGAAACTAGAAAACCCGGAGGATACCCAAATTGGGATTCGAACCGGGAATCCCCAGCACTGAGAGACAAACGTGCTAACTACTAAGCCACCGTGCCACCACAATATCAACATATTAAACATATTTATATTCATACATCAATCAGTCTGTAGCTTTCCTAATATGTTATTTTGGTCTCTGGAGACAGCAGGACAGTGGATTTGGATATGATTTAGAAGACTGTTTAAAAGTTTAGGATAAATTAATGAGGCCAAAGTGTGTTTTACAAGTGCTTGTAAAACCACTGGATATTCCATGATGCTTTTTAAATTCTGTAAATTTGAAGCAAAGATAGAAAAGTAAAGAGAGTTAGTTTGCCTCATGTGAAAACAACAATTTCTCAGTTTTAATTTAAAAGATTTTAAATTGTGAGAAAGGGAAAATATTAGGTCTGTCACTTATTAACAGTCAGAGGGATAATACTTGAATGCTTGGTGTTATGACATTGGTGGCTTATTGTTAGCAGCTAAACATTGTTATTCATCAAATCATGCCTAAACAATTTAAGATCTTCCTAAGCACATTTTATTCACAGATAACAGCATATACATATGCAGTGGTTATTATGGTACTTTTGCTGTTTTACAATATATTTATTTAAAGTGTACTATAGATAATATGGATCCTATTTTTGTTTTGTAACTGAAGCTAACTGTGTCTTATGTCTCAAACTTGTGTTTTCTCAGTTCTGTGTCAGGTTTAACAGTCATTGTTAAATCTGCTTTTATGGTGTATATATGGTGCACACTTCAACAACACCGACTTAAACCCAGGCCAAATCTGGCTTAAAAATATCACATTAAATGGGTACAGAGTTCCTCATCATGGTTTTCAGAGAGACAAAACTGACTTTAATGCAATTTAATGCAGCCTCAGCATTTTGTTTTCACTAGGAAACCAACAATTTATGGTTTTAACATAATAAAGCAGATTCATATAACAGAGCTCTTTCTTCCTCTCTCTCTTTAACAGTGCACACACACACACACACACACACACACTTTCTCTTTCTTCCTCTCTCTCTAACAGAACACACACACACACACACACACATACACACACACACACATGTTCTCTTTCTTCCTCTCTCTCTAACAGCACACACACACCCACTCTTTCTCTTTCTTCCTCTCTCCCTAACAACACACACACACACACACTTTCTCTTTCTTCCTCTCTCTCTAACAGCACACACAGACACTGTGTGTGTATGAACAAAATAAGGTACTTTCCTCTGTTATGTAAGATGGAGTAATTTGAGTGCTTTGGCAGTCTAGACACTACATCAGGAAGATGTCACTGTCTGACTCCCACATTATAATACTTATTTAAAATTTAACATTTATAGTATTTTAACATATCAATTCTACAGCATTACTGCATAAAAAAAAGTATTTTATAGTACATGAGTTTATCCCAATATTAGGTTGCTTTTACTAGATCAGTTACTCAACACTAAAATATCTAAAGTATTGCCACAGTGGAATATTAATTTATTACTCTTTTCACCCATGCATTAGTCATACAGCTCTCTTTAGGGATCTACAAGGGCCATAAAAGTCAGATTTTTTTCTGTCCTGTTATCTTGACTCATGTTTGCTATTAGATCTCACAATTGTGGAAAAATGAGATGCAGCAGATTGTTTATTTATACCCATGTGTCAAAGCTGGTTATGTGCTGGGCTTAACATGCTATGCACCCTCTTATTTCCTATTTGCTTCTTTCTTTCCCTGTCTCTGTGTGGATGCCTTTTTCTCTCCTTCTGTGTTTGGACGTAAATCTTACACCTTGTGTAAGGCATGTTGCAATGCTCATTCCTATCTTACACTCTCCAAACACTCTATTTTCACGCCTTGCATCTCCATCATTTAAATAGCAAGAGTGCTTGTGAACATATCTACACCAATAGATGTGATGGTGTGTTCAAGTAAACTTCAGGTGTATTGCTCTCTTGGCAATGGAAAATGCAATTGCACCAACCTGACTGCATACATCCTCAGGAACATTCAACATTCAGGCATTCATTGCTATTTGAGCAGTGAATTGTTAACACAAATGCTCAAATTAGTATGAAATGGCACAAATGCCATAAGCGTTAAATAAATATAGATCAACCTGTTGCTTCAACCAATCAAATTTTGAATTGACGTTACCGAAGTCTTCCAGCAGGCTAACATTATGTCAGTGTATTCACACCCTCTGATTAGAGAGTTATTTATATAATATTTATATAATATATACTTTCAGCATTAGCTTCAATGGAAATAGAAAACGACTCTTTTTTAAGGAAAAAAGGGTAATGGGATTTGTGTACATATATTCAGGATTTAATCAGGCTTTTTGGTGAGTGTTATTTTCCTAAATAATATTTAAATTTTAAGAGGTTATTATTGATGTTTTTTTTAATGTGTGGCTAATCGAGTGTAAAAGGGTGGGTACAGATGGCGACCGGAGAAAGAATTCCACAGGTTTAGGAACAGATTAGCAGATTAACTTTATTTACACGTTATTGTAACTTTATTAAAACATGCATGCTAACTGATGGTTTTTCCTGGTCGCCGAAACTCCCAAACACACACCCCACACATACACAGTCACATGGGGACAGTCACACCTTCCCAAAACTGTTATTGTTACATACAAGTAGAAGCAGAGTTTGTCCAAAATGCATAGCTGAATGCTTACTTTTATATTTGTTAATTTTTGAAGGCAGATGTGAAAAAGTAAAAAGTGCATGGTTAGGGAAAACTGGGAGAAAGGAAAAGTTAGAAGAGAGAAAATAAAGAAAAATATATTCATAGTAAAAACACGAGATCTAAAGAATAATGTCAAATGTGGGCAAATTAAATTATTAATAGAATGTATGAGGTTAACAAATTACATAAAAATAAGAAGGAAAGATGTTAAGTATACAAATAATACAGTAAATAAATGTAAATGTAATACCAAAATTATAGAAATAAGAGAAATGAAAACATGTAGAAGGAGCAAGAAAGGGATAGAAAGAGAAGACAGAGTGAAGAAAGATCAGTTTTATTTGTCCAGCTGATTCTTCATTCTTCCATATGTGTGTTAAACCTTTAGCTAACCCACTTTAGTCATGCAATTTTCCATTCGTACCCCCCCCCCCCACACACACACACACACCCACACACTCACATTCATTGAGCTGAAAGTGTTAGTGGAAGGTTTTCTTTACAAATTGCACTTGTGGCTCTGCAATTAGGTCAAAATTGATATATATCCAGTTTCTTTTAGATTCTTTATTAAGGAATAAATAATGCTGTGTGTCTGTGCAGGAGATTAAGAAAAACAGAAGAGCTCCCAGCTAGAAAGTGAATGCCAGAGTTGGAAGTGTATGTGTGTTAGGAAAGATAGATAACTTCAGTAATGTCTATAGCAAAGGACAACTGTACACTGGGGTTTTATGTAGCATGTGGCAATAAAAGCCAGTTTTTGTATACTCACAAACCTGTTTAGGCTTAAGAACTCAACACTACATTTAAAATAGGCCCAGCAGCATTTTCAAGTATTTATTGTGGGGTCTAATAAAGGCCTGAATAGTGTTGTCTGGGTGCGTCATAAACAAAATTAGCAGGTTTTGATGGGTGAAAAGCAGTGGCCTGATTATTTGTACACAAAATCTATTGTCTTCATTTTCCTCAAAAAGAGTTCCAATTAATTCCATCAAGAAGTCTTATTTCTGGCATAAGTTTTAACTAATGAATGTGTACTTGACCGAAGCTGTACATTCTCTAACTATCCAATCAAAGGGCATTACTATGCTGACCTAGTGTCATGGTGTCACCAATGTAAAATCTGATTGCCATTGATCAACATTTCAATTGCCATTGATAAACATTTTTTTCTGCATAACTTCTGACTTGTAATGTTCTCATTTGTAAGTCGCTTTGAATAAAATTTTCTGCTAATTGACTAAATGTAAATGTATTTTTATGCTACCAGACCTGCAGAATGGATAATGAAGGCTTTAGGCTCATTATTTGACCCTAAAAACAATTTATGCTGAAATGTGATTGGTTAAATGCTTTAATTTGAAAGCATACATCTGGAAGTGGCACACCCAGGAGAAACGTAATAAAAGGATGTAAACAGACCATTTGGAATTATTTAATAAATATTCATAGACAAAATATAATTAACATCAGTCGGTGATTCAGATATGTTTTGGGCCAGCAGAGGCCTTGAAGGCACTAATAAGATTTCAGATTAGGGATCTAAAAAGAAAATAGTAGCATTTCAAAATTTGCTCCTGAAAAAAAACACAAGATTTCTGGAATGTGGTAATAAATGTGGGCGTGACTGGACCCAACCGCACGAAACCAAAAGCCACAAGATACAAATAATAGTTTATAAAATGTGTTAAAATCACATAATAAAAGCAAGATACAATAAAATTAAATCTTTGTCTTTGTTGAAAAATAACATAATGTAATGTTATTGTTCATCTGAGGTTGCATTTACCAAATTTTAATTTTTATTTCTAACATGTCTTTATTATGCCATAAAACATAATACTAAATATTCTAAAGGCTGTACTTTCTTTTTCATGTAGCCAAATATAAAGCATGTCGGAATCTGTTTAGGGTTTTTTGTCTTTTTGCTATTTCCCAATGCCCCCCCCCCCCTTCTTCAAATACCACTTGGATGACCTGTTTGCTATGTTGGGTTATGTTCAGAAATGCCTATGTTTAAAGCCATGTTTGTGTTCTATTACTTCAGTGTCACTTTCACCTCTGCTTTTGAGGCCAACTTTAGGTTGTGTATGAACCTAATGTTGCACCTTATGTTAATGCTGCATCTTATTTAGAATTATAAGATGTTCATTAATTTCTGATTCATTTTTAACAACTGCTTAACATCCAATTTAAGAGTGCTGTTTTAAACCATATATATATATATATATATATATATATATATATATATATATATATATATATATATATATATATATATATATATATATACACACATTGAATCTAGATTAACAGCTATTATTTGTTTGTTTTGAAAAGCCTTTTTGGTTAATATTACAACATTCTGAATATGTGAATCAAAATGCACTTATCAATAACTCAATTTAAATAATTAAAATTAAAAAAGAGAAAGTTGTTTGGTTTTTTTGGTGTAATAATTACTGCTAACAGAAAGTCAATCTGATGCTGGTAAATCCTATGTCTTCTTTATGCCCCAATGTATGACATTTCTCCTATGTGCTTTTAAGTTTCTTAAACTGTTTAAGTTTCTTAAACTGGGTTTGGTCAGACTGCATGTCTGCATTAATGTTGTTCTTTGTATTAGTAAATTGGTGAAAAAGAAAATCCTGTGAAAGGGGTCAGTGATTGTCTCACTGAAACACCATTTATAGTAGAATCATATTTGGCCAGTTATAGGCGTGAATATCACTTTTTTTTTGTAATAATAAGGTGTGGGATCAGGGTGTAATTTGTCATTCCAAATACGAGATTCCAAATCTTATTCCATTTTTAACAGAGGATATCACAGAATTTCACACAATAAGCTGTTAATTATGCATCCCATTCCAGAAAAGTAGCCTACCTGTGGTTAACATAGGTCTTTTTTTACACCTTTCTTTCATAATACTTGTGTGAAGGGATATATTTTTATATGCCATAGCTGATATTGAACGTATTGCTTTTCGGGTTTTCGAATGCATTGCTTTTTATTGTTCTTAATTATTAATAAGTTAAAAAAAACGGACAACTTTTTTTCAAAGTCTTTAGCCCCTTCACTGCTTGCTCCAGGTGACATTGTGACTCTTCGACATCAGCTAAATGTTTTGTCAATGTGAATTCTTGCACCTATGTCAGTCCAAATATGACCTCTACCAGTGTCTTAGGGTTTGATCTGTAAAATAGTTTAACAGCTCATCAAACAGTCAGCATGTCAATGTAAAATCCATTTGGAAGGATTAAAAGGAACAGACATCAAAGGCACTAAACCATTCACATGCTTTAATGTATTTTTTAAATAAAATATTCCTTTTTTCTAAGTTAAAAATAAACAAACAAACACTGTTGTATCTGTTTACTTCCTGATCATAATTTCATGAAGCGCTCTTATTATTCTATTCTATTATATGTCTATTTATGACAAGAATTTATAAGCTTTCCAGCTTAAAAGACACACTAAAACATTGTAACTTTTAAAAAAGGCTGCTTCTGATATCAGAGACCCTAAATATGATTTTTTTTTAAACACTGCTAACCTAGTTGACAGGCATTTTGTGAGTGTGCATGTGTGTGTGTGTTTCTGTCTGACTATCTCTTGCTTTCTCTTTAGGGGGTTGTTCATTACAATTCATGATCGCTTTCATATTTCCACCATCCTGCAGAATTGGCCAGAACATGATGTTCAGGTAATTCCATTTAGTGTAATTTGATTAGATCTAGTGGTATCGCATTAAAAAAATGACTAAATGTAATTAAACACTTTTAAACTGAAGTAACTTAAAGTTATGTTAGACAAGTTATTTTATTTGAACTTTAACAGGGAATCTCGTTGGGCATGTGGATTAGATGCCTAACCAACTTTATATATATATATATATATATATATATATATATATATATATATATATATATATACTAATGTGTAAAAGATAATAGGTAAATAGGTATTAAATCTCTCAGAATAAGTAAAGTAAAAAAAAAGTTTAGAAATTTATACAGTTCGATGATGTCATGCCTGAGGGCTTGTGGGAAAAAGAAAATAGGTTAGCGCTGTGGAATGAGGCAGTGAAAAATTTTAAAGAAATTTGACTGCGTCAATAGAGTGATGGAGGTCATGGAAAAGGAATTATTTGGGACTGATGGCCTCTGGGAGCTATGTGCTGATACTATATTTAAACAGGATGTTCAATCAGGTTTCAAAACAGTTCAATATGCTTAATAAGGGATATAATCTTTGTTTTTGCAGAAAAAAAATGTTTATTGGCCAAACATAAATAACCTCACTGTGAATAGGAGTTGCAAGTACATTTTAAACAGTGCTTAAGAAGCTCATGAAACACAAATAACGCATATTTAACAGCTTAATAAACTGTTAATCTTTAAGTGTGTTTTTAAACGAAAAGTTTTAAAAGTTTTATCTATATTTTCACATTCGCTGGTTAGTATTCAGTCTCACCATGTGTTCTTTAAATTGTCTTAATGTAATGATTAAGCAACTTTTCAAGTTTAACTTTAAAAAGAAGTTTAAAAAGAAAAAATTGTTTTGTTCTAGTCACATTTGCTTCAGCTATTTAACATCTTAAAGTATGGAAGTATGAGAAAGCAAAATCGTACAAACAAGTTGAGAAGTGAGAATGCCTTCATTACAACCAGGTTAAGACCAACAGAGATTAATTCACTTATGGAGCTAACAAGCCAAACAATTAATCAAATTTAAAGATTGACTGGATCATTAGGATCAGGTTAATCATTTCAACAGATTCTAAACAACTTATGGTCTGAAGATGCTTGCCAAGCTGAAAGACAGAACAAAGAATGCCATCCAAGTTGACGAATTCAAATTAACTCAAAGAATTGACTGAGCAAGGAATGCTCTCTAAACTGATTGATTTATATTAATTAAAGAAGTCAGTAATGTTTAGAATACTCTCCGAGTCAAAAGTTTTGTAGAATTGACTGGATTTTTTAAGCTGACTAATTTAGATTTACATATAAACTCTACAGGACAAAATATAATTTCTGTGCAAATTAATTGAGATTGAAACAAACCTATACAGTCAACATAATAACATAATTATTATTGCTCTCCAAGGTAGCAATAATAAACATTTTAGACTGGGTTTCTTCAGCAGGGTCAATATCAGGGATACTTCAAGTTGAAAGGATCTTAAGACACATTAATTTTAAGAATGCTTCACCAGCCAAACAATTCAGGCTGCAACAAGAGAGGTAAAGTACTAGGTATTTACTAAAAAAGTGGGTAAAGATATTTAACCACAAGTATAATATCAAAATTGTGAACTTAAACAAATAAGGATGCAAACTGGTAGGTCAAGACAGCAAAATTTCAAAAGGTCCTCTCAACCTGAACTGGAGAGTAAAATTAATAATTTACTACATTCTAACCAATGAGTTCTTTGCTTAAACTCAGTCTTTCAACTAAACTTATGTTTTTTATTTTAGTTGATCATTTTACTTGTTTGATGCTTTATTTAAACTAAGCAGATCATATTTATATTATGTGTAGTGTGCACACCAAATGTGCACCTGATTGATTTTTCAACTTTTAAAGCAGCTTTAAATTTAATTTAAGTTTAATCCATACCTTGAATGACTATAGATTCTGATTGACTTTCTTATATTTGACTTTCAAATCAAAAAAGTATTTAAATGCTGTTATGTCAGTAAATGTTGATGCTCATGTTCTTCACTTTCTTTGTGTTTATTTGTGCCTGTATGTATCTGTGCATGTGTGTGTGTGTGTTGTATGTATCATAGGCAATTGTTGTAACGGATGGTGAGAGGATTTTGGGACTGGGTGATTTGGGTTGCTATGGAATGGGTATCCCAGTGGGAAAACTGGCCCTATATACAGCTTGTGGAGGAATGCCACCACAAAAATGTCTTCCTGTCATGCTGGATGTCGGTACTGACAATGAGGTAAATGATATTTTAGATAATCTGGAGACACCTGTACTGACTTGGTCACAATTTATTTTTGAATTAACAAAATACTCTTCTGGATTAACTTTTTACTTCTTACATTTATTTTTCATGAATTTGTGCTTACAAATCGTTTAATGATTTATCTTCTTTTTAACATAAAATTCGTCCTTAAACCACACTTGCCAAGCAGTCATCCCTCTTCTCAAGTAAATGACATAGTGGAAAGATGCATTTATTACAAAGTTTTGGATTGCCACTTTGATTGTAGAATTCAGAATCAGGATTTTTCGGCATTCTTAGGGATTCAAGAAATTTGCTTTTGATACATTAGCTCAAGTGCACATGAACTGACAACACTGCAGTACTGCAAAAAACTGAGGAGTTACTAAAGATACAGTCATTTTTGTGCAGTGAGAAGTGCAGTGAACTGTAGAGTGACCATATTAGTGATCTACATTCCTGAGATGTAGTTTCCCAACCTTACATACTATTGTCTGCCAGAGAGGAAGTTAAAGATCCACTGGCAGGTGGAAGCAGGCAGTTAGTTGGGTCAGTTTGTTGTATAGTTGTCTTGGAATGATCATATTATTGGCAGAGGTGTTGAGGTAGTTAACCAACAGCAGTCACCCATTGGATGGGGGTATGGCCTTATGTAGCCAGTAATGTCCAGAAGGGATCTTCATACACTTGATGGCCTGTCCATTTATTTACTCATCTTAAATTTGTATATTAAAGTGGCAGTGTGCATAATCTGCACTGCTGGAATATTATTTTACACACTTCCTATGCCTGTATGTCTGTTAGCATCTGTGTCACTGAAAAGTATCAGCTGTTCCACTCACTAAAATGTGCAAAGCAATTTCCAAAATTTAGAAATTTGTAACAGTCCAATGTTGCATGGATTAATATAAAGCAGATCTTCTGCACTGTATGTGATTTTTTTTTTTTTTTATTACATTTGGGCATTTACATTTGGTCATTTATTGGACGCTTTTATCGAAAGCGACTTACAAGGTGAGCACAGGGTTAAACACAACATCCCTGGAGCAATGAGGGTTAAGGGTCTTGCTCAAGGACCCACATTGGTAACTTCAGTGGACCTGGGATTTGAACCGCCAACCTTCAGATTGATAGCCCAACACCCTAACCACTGAGCTACCGCTCCCTACATTATAACATATGAAGAAACATGCACAAAAGAACTACCATTTCTGGCCGCATCCATTTATCCATCCATCAATTCATCCATCCATCCATTATCTCCTACTTAATCTTATACTAGGGTTGCTGAGAGGTAAACATGCTAACCACTAAGCCACCGCGCCGCCCACTGGAAAGTGTGTTCATTGTAATTTTTGACCATTCCTCCAGAAGTGCATTTGTAAGCTCATTGATGTTGGATGGAAAGGCTTGGCTCGCATTCTTAGTAATTCCATAGGTTGTATATTGGGTTGCATTCAGGACAGTGTGTAGGCCGGTCAAGTTCTTCCACACCAAACTTGCTCATTCATGTCTTATTGGACCTTACTTTGTGCACTGGTGTGCAACCATGTTGGAACAAATAGGGGCTATTTCCAAACTGTTCCCACAAATCTTTTGGGATGCTAAAACATGAAGTCCTTTCAGTAGAAATTTGAGGTTAGGCGCAACTAATGAAAACAAAACTCACACTTTAATCTCTCCTTCACCAAACTTTACACTTGGCACAATGTTCTACCACAAGTAATATTCTAAGAGCGACTGCCAAACTTAGACTTATCTATTGGTTTGACAGACTGAGTTGCTAAGATTTAATCCTTGTCATTGCTGTCAGTTTTATATGTCTTTTTTTGTGTCTTCGTAGTGCTCATATGAATTTTCAAAGTTATTGCGGCTTCTTATATTTACTTATGACAAATTTTTCAGACCTCATAGTGGCAAACTTGTTTTCTAATTCTAAATATTCCTTGAATTTGTGTAATGAAAGCATACTTCTCAGACATCACTGATCGACCTTCATTTTTTTATCTACATACCATAGTTTTGATGATTTTAGATTACGATTGAAACTTCCGATGACAAATTGTGATCTGTTTACACATCTGTTTACAAGTGATCACTTATTATAAGCAGTCCTTTAGCCAATCATTCTTACCCCCTCTTTCACACACAGATGCGAGTCCATAATAGACCATAGTACAGCAGCACGGCTCTCCCATCATTTATGTAGTATTGTGGAACAGCCTAGCCAAATCCAGATCCACACTCTCCACATTTCTCACCTTCTCTCTTACACACTCACTTTCTCAATTGCACTTTCTCTTTTTTCATCTCTTTCTGCATGTTTTTTTTAAATTCTGCAGATTTGTACTATCCTTGTGAAATCCTTGCAACCTTGAACAGCAAATTGTATACATTCTTCATATTCTTAGGAGATGACAGATTAGATATTTGTGTGTGTGTGTGTGTGTGTGTGTGTGGTGGAGGGTTATCCAGTAAAGCTTGATATTAAAAAGCATTTAATTTGAGGATTGACAAGAATGCTATAGCGCAGTACTGAGTGAGATGTCTACAGGCTGACAGTGAGCAAATGACGCTCAAAAGACACAGCCAGGACTAAAGAAATCATGTGGATTTTATGTAAATTAATCTAATCTAAATATCATATGTTCTCATGTTATGCTATTATAAACTACCAAGCAGTGTACAATGGGAAAGTTAATTAAGATCATGGCTGGTGATGTACACTGAAGCTTATTTTAACCTTGCGTGATGTTTCTTTCTAAAGCAAAATGGCAGTATATATTAATTTAAATTATTTATTTATACCTACTACTACAATTGTTATTTTAAACATATATTGCCAATCAAACTACTTATAAGACTTCTGATTTACTTAGACCTGACCCAGAGTAATGAATTGGTGCCATGTTCCGGTGTATTGTATCTGCCCAGTGGGCGAAAGATTCTGGATGGAAATGTGTAACCCCCTTTAGTCCATAGTATAGGATTAAGCAGAAGATAATGAGATGAGATGAGAAATTCAGAATTATAATATGAACTATAGCTGATTTTTTTTTTTCTTTGCAATCACGTTTTGAGAAACTGTCCTTTAAGTCACTGTCTTTAAAGTCTTAAGATGGTTGTCACAAAGTGGTGAATCATGACCCACCTTTGCTTGCAAAGATTAAGGCTTAAATGGATTTTTTTCAATGGATATACTTAATTATTTCAATTTATTTCAATTTTAATCTTGCTTTAGCTTGTCCTCACCAGGTTCCAGTAAAACTGCGAACTTAATCACATACAGAACTGGTTCTATAATGTTTTTAGTCTTATATTTTCCATTATACTGTGACTCTTAATTATTCATTCATTTTTTTGTATATTTATTCATTATCTTCCGCTTTATCCTCTATCAGGGTCGCGGTGGGGTTCCCCATGCCCATCCAGGGGAGAACGTTTCGGGCTCTGGGCAGATACACCCAGGACAGGGCGCCAACTTATAGCTGGACACACACACACACACACACACACACTCTACATGGGGCAATTTGGAGAACTCAGTTGACTTGATCCATGTTTTTGGACTGTGGGAGGAAACCGGAGAACCCGGAGGAGAACACGGAAACTCCACCCAGATGGGGATTCGAACCGGGAATCCCTAGCACTGAGAGGCGAACATGCCACCGTGCCGCCGTGACTCTTAATGTGTGAACTAAAATAGAATTGCTATCAAATCATAAGACATAACATAATTCTCTGGCTACATATCATATTGTGTAATTCTGGATTAAGAGTTCTGTTTTGAAAACATGAGTTCTATATAAGTTGGCACTTTCTAGAGCAATGCTAACTGGGCCATGAGGTATACAATAAAATTTCACCTTTTAAAAATCAGGCACCATCTAAGTATGTATACACAAACATAAGCTCAAGAAAGCAGGCAACATTTCAACATCGTTATGGAAAAAATTAATCAACAGTCGTGTGGGCAGTACTGACAGGAAGCCCTGCCTTTAAAAGGAAAATAAAGAAACAGCCAGGGCACAGAATGGTCAAAACAATCACATAGGGCATCTTTGTTGTTTCGTTACTAGCACCTTATTAGCATACAAAATGGTTTTGAGTGGCACTTTTTAAAACAGACCAATGAATGAATTTATTGTGTAATCAAGTGCAGTACATCAGGTGATGTGTGTGTAGGAATTGTCTAAACACACACTGTTGGATTGTTTTCTTGTTAGATAAACAGTTCCTTTGAATGTTTGCTGCATGTGTTGTGTCTTATCTAAACAGGATGGGTTCTCTTACCAAAGCTTTGAAGCTCCACACACACACACACACACACACACACACACACACACACACACACACACACACACACACACACACACACACAAAGCGAGACACACAAAAGGGTAAATATATATATATATACATACATATAAAGTGCATTTGATTGTGTTACTCTACACTTCCCATTGCACTTTTGTTTTTGCAGTGATTTAATTAAATATGCATTCTCCATGGGTAGATTGTTTTTTTATGATGTGAGCTCTGTTGGAGATCTTCATTGTTTTGATATTAATTAAAAACATTTTTTTATATAATAACGAATGATGTTAGAACTGAACAAGATTTTATATCAATGAAGCCTGTTGAACTACTTGTGAACTTTGCTGTGCAGTGAACCTTTTCTCTGCCATGATATAGGATTGCTTCAGCTGGTAACGTGCTTTAACTCACAAGAAATTAGGTTAAGATACATGTAATTTCTACATTATATTGTCAAATATATTGTACACATGTTGCTAAATTCAAGCACGGTACCAACATAAATATACAAATACTCTTTATACAGATGTTTTATATTAACTGGTTTATTTACTGGTAGAAAATGATATATGATATTGTCAAAGATGTTATATCTTCAAATCAAGGACTGCCACACACACACACACACACACACACACACACACACACACACACACAGACACAAAAAAGCCCTTGGGATGTCATATCATAATGTGGAGTCTCTGTGGATTCTGGATCCTCTCAAAAGACTTCCTCTTATTTTTTTACACTGCAAATGCAAATTACTTGCCTCACTATGCAGAAATAAGAAAGAGACTAAAACACACAAACACAAACCAATAAAGAAAATGTTTAGATAATCATGATTGTGAGTTACCTGTTAACATGGGTATATGTTTACATTTTTACAGGAGTTGTTAAAGGATCCTCTCTACATTGGATTAAGGCATAATCGAGTTCGTGGCCGAGCTTATGATGAACTGGTGGATGAGTTTATGAAGTCAGTAGCTGACAGGTACTAAAATATCTCTCTCATAGAGTTGATACAAGGCTCATTTGATAAAAAAAACATAAATTATTTGTTAATCCTAAATATTGGAAAATCCAATAAATACAACAAATAAAGTAAACTGAATAGAACTAACTAGAAACTTAATGGCTAAACCTGATGGAAAACAACAGGGTCATTCCATGTCAAATCAACCAACACAATTTATGTTGCCCTGAGATTTAACCAAAAAATCTGAAATTTGAGATGGTCAAGCACGGCCATTGGCTGAGTTGTTATGGAATGACCCAACAGTTAGTTGGAAGCAGTCCTGTGGTGGAAGTAATGTGGTGGTGGTGCCAGTAATGGCCTTATTTACAAAACAAAAGAGCATATTATATTAAAGAGCATTTCATATTATATTAAACCTTTGTTCTTAGGAACAGCAGTCATGATCACCAAGACAGCTGTATGGTCGCATACTGTTCAGGTTATTTCAGCACATTTTACCACGCACTCCTTTCTTTAAATATTTAATTAGCACTTTTATGAATATGGAGATCACAAGCTGACATGAGTATTTGAATCAAAATTTTGTATAGTTTAAATATTTAATAGTTGTGAATTAATTCATGAATTTGAAATAATTTGCTAGTAAATTTGCAGTTTAAAATTTAATAGATTCAAATCTTAGAAATACGAATTCAAACTTGTGGTTAAACATTCAGCTCTTCACAAGAAACATTTAGAGCCATCAAATGCAACATTTAACCAAACATTTAATCAATCACAGCACTGCTTCACTCATGTTTGTGTCTGTGGCAGTGAAAACGAAGGATGAATCTCGTGTGATATTTGAACTATACCAACTGGTGGTTGAATGCATTACCTATTGTTTTTTTTTAAAGAACTATGCTCATTCACGTTTTTTCTGAAGCTCTCCATCAGTGGTTCTTGGCTCTTGGACAGCTTTACATATTATTCCTTTCACTTTTCTGTCAGGGTTTATGGTAAAATTGTGTTTGAATCAAAGTTTATTAGTCACAAACATAGTTACACACATACAACTAACAGTATAACAGTTTTACTGTGACATCTGTTACATAATTATAATCACTAATGTAATAAAATATTGTAACATTGTTCTTGTTAGAAAACAATATATCTATTTTAGACTATAAGTATTGTGTATCATCATCATCACACTGCAGTTTACTAAATGTATTTCAATGCAGGTTATTGAACTGAAGCCAAAATCGGCATCTATCTTCTGTTTCACAAAATTTGATTGCCAAAGGTTGAATTAAATATCCTTATATGACTAATGTTTATTAGAAACCTGATTTATATATACTGTATATCTTTACCTACTTATAATTTTTTTGTTGGCACGGTGATGCTTGTCCACCAAAGTGATCTTACGGAACCTTTTTATAACTTTATAACAAACGAACATTACACTTATGTTACAAATATGTTTTTATGTGTTTAGGCAACAACCAGAGCGACCACATATCCAAAAAGGATTAAATAAATAAATAAATCTTAATCTAAAGAAATCTCACATTTTTACAGGTTTGTTACTGTTAAAAAATTCAGTGAGCAAATTAAAGACATGAGTTTGACACATTTTCTCTCATGTTTATTATGTGACTACTAGTCGTTTAATGATAAATTTCATAATACTAATTAAAAATTTTGCTGATAATTTTATGTTTTCAGAGCAGGTTCTTGTTTATAATGACAGCCATGGCAACAAGTTTTCCTTCCAGTCCAGGAGAGGCCACACCTGATTCTACTTGTGTAATCAACTGAATTTGGTCTTTTGGTGACTTTGAGGCATGGCTCAGATTAAAATGGAATGGAATTTTGCAGCAGCTGTCTTCTGTATAAAACCAACCCTTTAACTAAAACAAAATGAAATCCCTTTGATAAATATAGGAACAAAATTAACTACATTAGAATTTCTTTTGTATTTGACAGATATATAACTAGTATTATTATAAACTTAAAAAGTTACAATTTATTAGAAGTATGGCAAATAAAAAATAATTTCTAAAAATTATGTTTGGCTATACTGTTCCTACACCCAGTGAGCCACAAAATCTTTACGTAATTAATGTTAAGGAATTGCAAAAATATGTTTGATGCTGATGGCATGTTGGACTAGTGGTAGTTACTCATTTTATCTAACAGTAAAACGGTCCACGGATTGATTTACCTGTGTGTAGCAAACTGGAATAAGAAATAAGAATACTGTGAACAGGTGCATGATTTTCTCAATAACTTGCTTTACTAAGGCACATCAATACATGAACTTTTCAGTGGCACACCAATATTAACTTTTTGGCAGGTTTTACTCACAATTTTTTTTTTTAAATCCCACATATATTCATTTACACAGCTTTTGTGCTTAACATTTACTTTCTATCTCTCGCTCTCTTAAAACTTATTTTCTCTGTCTTTTATTCCCCTAATTATGTTGTTGCTATGTAACACAGCACCAATCACTTGACCAGTTCTGGCATTTTATTAATTTAGAAGAGTAAACAGAATGGTTATAATTTATCTGCAGAAATGTCAACCAGCCCAAAACACTCACTCAACACTCACTTTCTACTAACTGTTTTTAAGGTGCTGGAATAAGCAGAAGTACATAAGTACATAGTAGGTTTTATTCTCAGATTTGGTAATCAGGTTTCACCCCCGTCATGCTACAGCCATGATACAGGTCAGGTCAGGTGAAAGATATTTGAACTTGGGCAATCTAAATATGAAACTGTGATTGGTGGGAAATGGATTTTGGATGTAGAAATTCATGTGTAGTTCTGATAGTATGACAACTAATTCAGCCAAGAATCTAGACTGGCCCATGGCTGGAACATCCATCCATCCATTATCTCCCACTTAATCCTCTACTAGGGTCGCGTGAGAGTTCCCCATGCCCATCCAGGGAAGAATGTTTCGGGAGATGAGCAGATACACCAAGGACAGGGTGCCAATCTATCGCTGGGCACACACTCAGACAAACACACAAACAAACACACTCTATATGGGGCAATTTGGAGTATTCAGTTGACCTTGATCCATGTTTTTGGACTGTGGGAGGAAACCAAAGAACCTGGAGGAAACCCAAGTAGATACAGGGAGAACATGGAAACTCCACCCAGATTGGGATTCGAACCGGGAATCCCCAGTGTGAGAGGCGGACGTGCTAACTACTAAGCCACCGTGCCGCCCGGCTGGAACATCAAAGACTGTAATTAGACGCTCATGTTAAAATCAAAACAAATATATTTACTTTGAGTTTTAGCATGGTAATTCCAGCTTTCTGGCCTAAACCCAGCATAGAAATTTCAGTGAAAAAAGCTTGTGAGCTTCTTTGCAAAAGAAGTTTTTACAGTGTACTAAATAAAAGTTTTATATTAATAAACCGCATATTTTGGTTTGTATTTTGAATAAAGATTTTAATAACGCATAGGAAATTTTAAACTCATAGGATTTTAAAATCTCATAGGAAAGTAGAATAAACAGATGAGAGGTTGTAGAACACTGGCTCAGTAGGTAACTTTGTTACCTCACAGTAAGAAATTCCTGGATTCAGGTTCCAGAGTGAGTGACCTTTGGGAAATTTGCATAATATCTTTGTGGTTACATAGGTCTTTCTTTGGGAGTTTTGTTTTTTCCAATAGTCCACAGACATTTAGGTCAGATGAGTAAGTCAGGTGAGGTTTGGTATGTGTGCATTCCAATAAGGTTTGAACACTAATCATATCAATATCATCAAGCTGTATGTGGGGGTGAAAATATGGTATAATTAAACTCATAGTCACTAAAGAACATTTTTGGAATGTGCATTTACATTTTATTGAGTGTGTTTTTGTGTGTGAAAGAGAGAGAGAAAGAGTGAAGCAAGAGAGAAAGAGTGTGTGTGTGTGTGTGTGTGCACATTGCTGAGCTGTTGCATTGAAGGAATGCACAGAAACCTATGTGTATGTGCAAATGATTGTGTGTGTGAGTGATTGCCCTTCAGCACAAAAAAAACTCATGACTCAAAAAAAATTACTTCATAATGACTAGGTTTAATAGGAAATTGTAAGGAGCAGCAGTTTTTTCCTAAAACAGTGGAATTTTTTTAAAATGAAAAGATTAGGGGTTTGAGGTTAACATTCATGAGTAATCTCTGGATTATGTAACCCTGTGATGATAGATACATGCTCAGCAAATAGTTATCATGCATTAACATCTTAAATTTTTCTTGAAAAACTATTGTAAAATTCCACATTTTCTAATTGATCTGGTATTCTGGTAATTAAAAGTAGGTCACCAGGAACAGTATAAGGATGGAAAGTTAGGATGGATGCTTCATGTAACTGGTATTATGGTGTACAATGTGCATATATGCATAGACACTTTGGTTAGGGTATAAAAATGTAATGTAATGCTCGCCTTATTCATTATTATTAAACTATTTAAAAACTACACCTAACCAAGTGACCTCACCAGAATGGTGGTTGTTTATTTCTTCAATTTTTTAAGTGTCAAAAATATTTTTTTATTTATTATGACAAAGTTTGTGTTAATCTCTGAAATATCAGTAAAAGGAAACTAGAATAAGAATGTAATCTCAGTTATCTTGACAACTGCATAATTATTGTGCAATTATTGTGTATACAGAAATATTTTACTAATAACACTTTTAAAGATGTTATACTAACAACAATTTAGTGTACAACATTATACACAATGTGGAAGATTGCACACAGAGGTAACCGTTACATTTGCCTGCAGGGACTACGTAGTTCACTCATTAGGCATATTCCAAAAGCTGATATAGCACTGATATAGATTTGATGACAAAAATGGCAATATTAAATATGAAATATTGAACACGTTTTTTATGTATATAATCCATTTTACGCTGAGATTAAAAGTAAAATCGGACTAAAAAGCAAACCAGAGAACACAAACATGGAAACTCCACCCAGATTGGGATTCGAACCAGGAACGTGCTAACCACTAAGCCACCGTGCTGCCCTTTTATTAACTATTGCCTCCAGCCTGCCCAGCAGCTCCACAGGCACAATTAGATATGCTATGTCTAAGGGTCTAAAGGGCCAGATCAAAATTTCTTTACCGCTGCTGCAACAAGGATCTCTACTGGCTGATCAAGCTGCTAGCACATAGGTGGGAGACTATGGACAGGAATGTAACCCCTTTCATAGAGCTGGTGTATAAAAAGGAATCAAGGTTGCATGTACAGGATGACAACCTAAGCATGTAACAGCCATGTTTGGGGCCATGTTTGGGGATTTAAATAAAAAAAATTCACTCAGAAGTAGCAGTATTGACAATGAAGCACATCTAGCTAACCAGTGAAATTTGATGTAGTAGACAATGAATTTAGATTTTATAGCTCATCAGCTGATCTTATTTTTTAATGAAACATATTAACCAAAGCCATGCAAGAAATGTAAATTAGCAAAAAATAGTGGAGCGGATATTTGTAAAATAAAGTTTGCTGAAAGACATGGCCCTCTGGGAGCCCTAGGGAATTCATAATGCTTCCTGGTGTGGTGGTAGCCACACACACACACACTTACACATACTCTTAATATTTTCCTAATATTTGTATGAACCTTATCAGGTTGCAGCATTTTAATCTTTACAGAATATCAGAGGGATTGTTTACAATATTAATAACTGAAATAAATCAATGTAACTGTTGTTGATTAATTATATTGCTTTATGTTCTTTACCACTGTCACAGCGACTTGCTTATTAGGGTTTCAGACTTAAAACATTTACAAAGCTGCTTAAAGCACTATTGTAAAAGGCGGTTATATATATAATTATATATATATAAAAAGAAAATCTTAATTTATCTGTGTGTACATGCTTGCATTATTGTACATTTACATTTGGTCATTTAGTAGACGCTAAGCTACTTACAACGTGAGCACAGGGTTAATCACAACATCCCTGGAGAAATGAGGGTTAGGGGTCTTGCTCAAGGACCCACATTTGTAACTTCAGTGGAACTGGGATTTGAACCCCCAACCTTCAGTTGGTAGCCCAACGCCCTAACCACTGAGCTACCACATTTATGTGTGTGTGTGTTTAATCTGGACCATGCTTAAACAGCTGTGTTGGTCAGAACATTGGGCTGATTTTTGCTATGTTCTTTATATGTGGTGCAACTGGTTTAGTAATTATTATTATTATCATGGTAAAAATAGCTTTAAGTTATATGCTGCATTTCCTAAAATTCACCATCTTGAGCTCTTTAACGTAATATTGGAAGGGTTAGTTTAAGAAAATGGGGCTCTGTAGAAACTTAGCACTTGCTGTTTAGTAGAGGTGTAAAAAACTTACAAAAAAAATGTAGAGGTGCAAAAAACACAGGTTTTTAAATTGAAACAGTGTATCTGCACTGCAAAGGACTGGCAAACTGCCCATGATGTTTACCCTGTTCACACACATGCACACACACAGTATATTTAAATATTTTTTTAATACAAACACATTTAGGACTCAGAAACTGATGCCTGCAACATTTTAAATTGACACTCTGTGGCATTATTTGTTTAAGAATCAGGATTACTGCTAAATTTCACTGTACAATGTAAAAGGACATTTAAGGAAACTTATCTTGTCTGATCTTATATAATTTACTTTTAGCACTTAGTTTTAATGTTAACATTGGGTTTAGTCTATAACGATCATCACATTAATTTATCTTTAAAGTCTTTTAAAAGTCTCACTGTTCCATGGTGATGTTGAAGGAGCTCAAAGGAATTCACTGTAAAATCATAGCAGGGCTGTAGAACAGAAGGTTTCCCTAAACTCAAACATTTCACATTTAAAATAACAATATTTAATTAGATGGGTCACATACTATGACACACTTAATACTGGAGACAGGATTTGGCTTTATTCAAAAATTGAAACAAACACAAACCGCTGGCTGTGGTAGCTGTTTCTGTCACCACTGCAAACTCTTTCCACCTTGTATGTCTTGCTCTGTCTCACATAGGCTGCATACTAATCATTAGTGAAACCTCTGGTAGATGCATTAATTACCTTGAATTATAGAACTATAGATTAAGAGATGGAATAACCTACCCAACTCTGTCCAGAAGAAGAGTCACTTGGCATTTTTAAGAAACTACTGAAGACGCATCTTTTTAACAAACACCTGTTGTAGGAGAAAAAATTTAAAATAAATAAATTAAAAAGGGGGGATCAGATAACAATCAGGTTTGATACTGCCACAGTGTAGCTTGTTTTAAGTCATAACTACTAAGTTGTGGTGTTCTCATTTATAAGTCGCATTGGATAAAAGCATCTGCTAATTGAATAAATGTAAATGTAATGTAAATGTATCCTGCAGAAACATGTAAATGTTTCTGATTCTGATTCTGATCCATTTATCTGATCTGTGTTCCTGTCCCTGCTTCTCATTTACTTTTATCCGTGTCCTTTATCTTACAGAGATTCTTACACAATCTATTTCTAAAAATCTTTTATTTTTATTTAAAGCATTGAATTTTTTATTGTTTCAAGTCCTTACCTCCTACCGCCTAAATTTGAACCACCTAGAAACCATTTACTGTTATACATTGTAAAGGCAAGCTTTTAAAATTACTTGGCCAACGTGTGATGGTCAAATATACACACACACACACACAAACACACACACACACACACACACACACACACACACACACACACACACACACACACACACACATATATATATATATATATATATATATATATATATATATATATATATATATATATATATATATATTATTTTTTATTTTTATTTTTTTTTGCCATGAAAAACAAACAAAATTGAATTTTTTTACACATTGATAGATTCTCTTTATCTTTTAAAGCAATGATGGCTTGCTGGTTGAGTTATTGCCCTGGAGACTAGAAAGGTTAATAGCCATATTACCACTGACTGACTCTTGAGCATGGCCCTTAGGCCTGAGATGTTTAGATGGTAATCATGTAAGTCTGGCTATCTTCTCTCTGCAACATTTTACTGCTTATTTTGTGCACTCTATAGTTTTGACTGATACGTCATGTTTTTAGCAAAATGGCGCCCCCTGCAGAAATGATATATCTATTACAAACTGTTGTTCAATCTTATTTACAGAAAAAAAAATGTACTTTTTATGCTTTAAAACTTTTAACCTTAAGGTCAACCTTAACGTATTTATAATTTTATGGTAATAAAATATCCACTGTTCACCACAGAACAGGACTCCCAATTCTTAGTAAAGTTTTGATTTATGTGCTTGGGATCACTGAATTGCAGCAAAATGTATTTATTTTAAACAATCAGACAAAATAATATGGTTCACAAATGTTTGATTAACAAAACTGAGCACTAACCTGTTAACATTTTCTATTAAATGTCTTTCTTAAGGGTACATTGATTTTTATTTTTTCAATTCACTGTGTAATAAATGCTAACATCTTTAACAAAGGCTAAAAATTAAATTTTGTTAATACCTTTCCTAAAGAGCAGGCATTATACATTTTTGGTAAACATTAATACATTTACAAATTAACAAAATTTGAGAGAGGTGGCCTGTACTTATGTTATGTTAGCTTTAATGACCTTTAACAAAATTATCTATATATTTTTAATATATGAATATACAATTTTGTAAGTACTAAAATGCAACTTAAGTTTGTTAATTTAATTTACAAAGAAAGTTTACAATTTAATTTACAATGAATGACTCACATATTTAATTTTTCAATAATGTTGTGAGATTTTTTTTAGTCTATGTGGCATGTATTAATGTAGATTTTTTTATATCTGCAGGTTCGGGCAAAAATGCCTGATACAGTTTGAGGACTTTGCTAATGTCAATGCTTTTCGTCTGCTGAACAAATACCGCAATAAGTACCTCACCTTCAATGATGATATACAAGGTAACAGTATCTTACATCAAACTATGAAGAGAATACTGTTAAAATATACATATGGCTGTACATTACAGTGCTGTTCCTCTTACAGTTTTATTTTTAAGGACAATCCTCTTTAAAATTGTACATGTATTCCTTTGTCTGATGATTCTAATCAGACTAATACTACTAACTACTATACTTCTATAATACTATAATTTTTAGGTACAGCATCAGTGGCAGTGGCTGGGCTTCTTGCTGCCCTGCGCATTACAAAAAGCAAAATGTCAGATCATACCATTGTGTTTCAGGGTGCTGGGGAGGTGAGTACACTTAACAATGAATGTAACAACTCTTTTTTAAATGTGAATGTAGGGAAAATTTTTGTATGCATCTGTTTATAGGCAGCAATGGGAATAGCAGAACTCATTATCATGGCAATGGAGAAAGAAGGGATTCCACATAGTGAGTGTGTTAAGAAGATTTGGATGGTTGACTCAAAAGGTCTGATTGTCAAGGTAAAGTAGTTTATTGCCTTATTGTAATATACTACATACGAACGATCTTTTTGACTCAAAAAATTCAACTAGGGAGATAAGCTGGCAAAATTAATATAGAATAGCAAAACAAAAAACAGTAAATAAAGGTCACATAAAACGTACAGAACTTTGAATATACTTCAGGATTCAAGCCATATGCATTTACAGATGAACTAATGAATAATGCAAACTATTAAAAATTTACCACAGTGTATATGTATCAAGTGACTACATTAGTATTTTTTTTATGAATTACACATATAAATTGTTTAAAGAAAAAAAAGTATTATAAGTAGGAATAATATAGTTCACAAATATAATTTGTTATGTCTCTTTTTCTTTGCTTATTTTTTACCAGTAATAACAATAATTGTGGAATGGCACAAGCTGACATTTTGTTAACAAGTAGGATTGCAAAAAACTAGCAGCATTACAGCATTACTTTTTTCCTTTTTACATTAATAAGTCTATTTGTCTATTACATAGGGTCGGGATCACCTGACTCCAGAGAAGCAAAGATTTGCTCATGAACATGCACAGATGAAGAATTTAGAGGATGTAATTCAAGACCTGAAACCAACCGCTATAATCGGCAAGACCATTACATTCTTACATGACAACAGTATATACCAGTGGTGGGCCATCAAGGCCTTTTTATGAAGGCCTAAAATTATCTGAATCACAGAGTGATGTTAATTATATTTAGTTCATGGATACTTATTAAATTATTACAAATGGTATGTCCATTCTTTCCTTTCAAAGCGTTTCCCTGGAGGCACTGTATTTTCAGAGAGTGTATTTTCTTATTAAACATAAATTTCTGCATAGGCTTTTAGAATGTATTTTGTGATCCCAGTAGCATTAAATAAGTGTAGATCAACCTGTTGCTTTAACCAATCAGATTTTGAGTTGGAGAGACAAGACCTTCTAGTGGACTAACTTTATGTCTTCATATTTATGCCATTTGATTGGAAAGTACTTTTAATAAGCAGACATTTTCAGCCAACAAAAACCTATTTGAGAAAACATCTTGACATTCAGCATTAGCTTTGATGGCAATAGAAAAGGACTTCTTAATAGAACTCTTAAGTAAAAAAAAAGGGATGGAATTTGTGTACAAATTAATCAGGATCAGGATGTGTACAAATTAGTTAGGTTGTTATTTTCCTAAAAATAATAATTGACAGGAGGACTCTTTCAGATGAAGCATTATTGAAGGCCTAGGTGTGAAATGCATGACCCGCGACTGTATATATACTGTATAACCACTAAATGTATTAGGTGTAGATTATTAGATGTATAATTTTAACAATATGTAGTCTTAAAATGTGAATATAAGATAAAATATTGCCAATGATGAAATATATAAGATGTAATGATTATAAAATAATTTGCTGTAGGATTATACTGTTGGGCGGCACGGTGGCTTAGTGGTTAGCACGTTCGCCTCTCAGCGCTAGGGATTCCTGGTTCGAATCTCCATCTGGGTGGAGTTTCCATGTTCTCCCCATGTCCGCATGGGTTTCCTCCGGGTTCTCCGGTTTCCTCCCACAGTCCAAAAACATGGATCAAGTCAATTGAGTTCTCCAAATTGCCCCATATAGAGTGTGTATGTGTGAGTGAGTGTGTGCCCAGCGATAGATTGGCGCCCTGTCCTGGGTAACTCTGCCCAGCGCCCAAAACGTTCTCCCCTGGAGGGGCATGGGGAACCCCCCGCCCCCCCGCGACCCTTATATAGGATAAAGCGGAAGATAATGGATGGATGGATTATACTGTTTGTAAAAGCTTGCTGTGTGAATTTGAATTATAATAATATTTTTACTTCCTGTCATATCTGTTAGGGGTGGCAGCTATTGCAGGAGCTTTTACAGCGGGTATCATAAAAAACATGGCCATTTTTAATGAGAGACCAATAATTTTCGCTCTAAGCAACCCAACCAGCAAAGCAGAGTGCACAGCGGAACAATGCTACACACTGACACAGGTGTGTTTTTGTGTGCATGTGTGTGAACAAATTATTTTACTGCTGAGTCGTAGTATCATAATTAATTTGTGATTATATTTGTGTGTGTCTGTGTCTGTGTGTGTGTGTGTTAGGGACGGGCTATATTTGCCAGTGGTAGTCCCTTTGACCCTGTGACCCTACCAGATGGGCATAGATTTTATCCTGGTCAGGGTAACAATGCTTATGTGTTTCCTGGTGTAGCACTCGGAGCAACAGCCTGTGCAATGAAACACATCACCGACCAAATATTCCTCACTACAGCCGAGGTAACACAACTCTTACTACATTTTCTGTTTAAAAAACAATGTTAAATTATTTTATCCATAAAAAAGTAGAAAGGCAGTTAACAGTAAGAAAATCTGAACTCGGTTGACTCTTCCAGTAAGCTCTTAATGGTTTAAACAGCTGTTCATACACTCATGGCTACATACTGTAGCATAAAAAGATTAACAAACTTTTTTGTATAGTCCATAACTGTTTTATAAAAGACATTCATCAGGATTGTTTGTGGGGAAATATTTTTGATCCTCTGTGGTTTCAGACAATTGCTCAGCTGGTGACGGACAAGGACCTCACAGAGGGAAGATTATATCCTCCTCTCACATGTATTCAGGATGTTTCCTTCAAAATAGCAGTGAAGGTGAGCATTATATATATTCAATTGGTAGGACATCATTAAGCCATCTGTGTTAGGATGCATGGCTGTGGACCTTTGGAGCTACCGGCTGCCAGATGCCGTATACTGTAGCAGACAGTTCTAACCTTGGCAAGCAGTTGTAATGTGCATCAAACTAAGTTATGCATGGTGTTAGAATATGGTTGGGTAATTTATGGGAGGGAAGGGTGTACACTTAAATGCCAAGACTTGCTAGTCTAGTCTATTGCAAAATGAAAATGAGGACAGTTAAGACAATGTATCTCACATCCTTCTGGCAGATGAGGCTCTTCTCCTGGCTGTGGCCTAGAGATCCCCTCTAGCATCTCAGAACTGTAGGGACAGTTTTATTTTCTCAGTTTACTCGCTTTTGTTTATTTAATGTGTGCTCTCCGAGTACACTGGGAAAAGTGGCATACATTATATGCTATGTTTTTTGTCATATGGGGTACCGCTTCCACATTTGCATCTAGCATGTGGAAGCCATCAACACGCCACCCAGTGAGCCAAATTTAAATGCTTTCAGTGCTGGATCAGTTATTTGGGGTCAGATGCAGTTTCACCTGCTTTAGTTCAGCCCATTGCTGTTAAGCAAACACAAGAGGCAGGTTGTTAGAAAATTAATATTGTCCTGCCTTATATGAAGTAAGATTAAGCCCTAAAAATAAAATATTGTGTGATTTATACAAATATGTAAGATTTAGATTTGGACTCCTGCAGTTTGTATTATTATTGTGCAATTAATTTATTATATTATATTATTGTGTAAATATTATTGTGTAAATGTATGAGCTGACTAAACATTTTTGGTTTTGTTTTATCAGATTGTGGAATATGCATATGAACACAAAATGGCAACTCTGTACCCTGAACCATCAGATAAAGAAGCTCTGATCCGCTCTCTCATTTATAATACTAATTATGAAAATTACACAGTGGACTCATATCACTGGCCAGAAGAGGCCAATACCATCCAGACATGCAAACTCTGAGGCCTTTATTCATTCTTTTTTAACACATCATATAGTCAGTAATGCTGAACTTTAAATGCACTGAAATTTATTTTAAGGCACTTTTAATGATTTTAAATAAAGTAAATGTCATTGTATTTTAAAAAATAAGTAATATAATAAAAAATCCTCAACCGTTTATGTTGAAAGTTCAGAGCATAATTCAGAACCTTTTTACGGTATTACGGTATTAGGTGCACCAGGTCTAAAATTACATATAGTCCTACACCACAGATCAGGTATTATTTGGGTGGTGGGTGATAATTAGCTCTGGATTGACACTGAGGTGCTGGTGGTGTGCTATTGTGTGTTGTGCTGGTATTACTGAAACAGATACAGCAGTGCTGCTGGAGTTTTTACTCACCCACTGCAAACTGACAGTGCACTCAAATACATTTGCCTTATCGTATCACCACATGGATGTAAAATCTGAGAGAGTAGCTGGTTTGTGCTACAGTTTGCCTTTAATTCTGAATCAGTGTTCAAGCTGATTGATTGACACTGCCTAGAAGATGCCAGTAGCTAAACATTTATGGTTGTTATGAATTATTCTCAGCACAGCAGTGTCACTGAGGTGTTAGCAGCATTGCTCTATACTTTTAAGGTATACTGGCTTGAACTGAAACTTTAATTAGGGCTGTGCTTTTTGCTGCACCATCAATTAAACTACAGTTCACAGGCTCTCATGCAACATTTAATGTAACTCTGTAACATGATTAACTACACACTTTGCCTGATGTTCTTACATTGATTTAGGTTTAAAATTACAGACATGACTCCAATTTGGTAAGTTTAATAGAAATAAGTTTAAAATTGCAATTCTATTTGTTAGTTTTAAGATTTTCTATTATTTACTACTATAATTATTATTATTTATCTTTAAAAAATATTATTCAACATTATTGTTATAAATATTATTTAAAAGTTATTGTATGCAGGCTTGCTCTTTAAGTAATCTCTGTGTGGTGGCAACTTGCTGATGCCTTTTGAAGGATTTTCTTTTCTTTTTTACCTATTATTGGCCAAAAATCTATCGTAGTTTTCATTTTGCTTTAAATAATGATAACCTTCTGCAGCTAGATGAATTACAGCATTAAATCAATAATACAGATCAATAAGACACTGATCCTCAGTCACAAAACCTTCGCTTCAAGCTGTATTGCCTTTAATATTTTACAACATACTGGTTTACTTTATTAACTTCCACCGTTTTTTTTTATAATTCCCTCATTCCTTTTATAATTGCTATCCCCACTTACAGACCTGCCACAGCATCAGTGGTATAGATGAAAGAAATCTGCTGCCTATCTGCCATTTGTTTTTGTTACAGCTCACATATTTGACCAAAGATTTTGTGTGTTTCTGTCTGTCTCTCTGTGTGAGTGATTGTGCCCAGTAATGGATTAGCACCCTGTCCTGGGTGTATCTACCCTATTATAGGATTAAGTGGAAGATAATAAATGAAGTATTCAAGGCAGAAACATAAAAGTGTAAGGGCAAGCAGTTGGCAGTCATTCAGATTATGTACAAATGTTTACAATGTCCTGCTTTTTTTCTTTGCTGGTATAATTAAAAATTCATCGTTTTATTAAAAATAGCAAGCTCTCCTGTTTCAAATGTGGCAAGACAATCCTAAACCATGATACAACCACCACTGTTTCTACAAAATCAAACTTTCCCAATTAAGTGATCTATTCTGGACTCATTCATCCACAAAACAACCATAATATTTGTTCTTTAGCAAATGCAGATGTGTTAAATACATTTTCCTCTGTGTCATTCCACTCTATAACACATAACCTGTAACATGATCTCAGTGTGATATATGTGTAGATTACTGGGGTTGATATGTACATCTGTTCAAAATTCATGTCAATAGCCCAATAAGAAATATATTTACTGAGAATTAAATTGATTTCATATTTTCTCCTCTGTACCTGCATCCCCAATGTCTATGTTTAAAATGCAACATAAGATAAATAAGAAAATAATACTGATCTTTTTTAAAAAATTATTCAGTAAATAAGAGTATACCTAATATGTTTGTGATGTGTTTGTATATTTATATTTAAGAATGTTCTTATGAGCTTTGTTAGTTGGATTATTAAGTATTAAATTCAAACTCATAAGCGTTGTCTGGGACATGATATGACTTTAAATTGAGAAGGTTAGAAAATGTCAGTATTTAATGCTAAATTCATTTTGTCAGAACTAATTTCTTATTTAGAGTAACACACGTGTGGGCCACAGGACAAAAGAACTAGATCTGTTTTTTCAAGACAGAAGTCATTTAACAGCTGTTATGAAAAAGGCATGTATGTGTGTAATACCTATTGTGTCCAGTTGATGGCAATCACAGATAAATTTCTGACAACTGGAACTTGACACGATGTTAAATGTGTTATATTGCAAAAGTATTGCATTTTAAGAGACGGATATGTAAAACTATTTAGATAAAAATGATTATTACTGCATTTGTGTACGAATACTAAATTATAGTTAGAAAATTTGCTGAGAAATGAATATAAATATTGTGTCTGTAACATGCCATAAATAAATTACAAATCATTAATCCTGGCTGCTTTAAAAACATTCTATTTGCCTTGAGGTTTATCTGGCAGTGTTTTACAAGATTGGAGCTGAAAGAGAATACTTTTTCCAGATCTTCCAGATTGACGTTTTTCTTCTCTCATCAGACACATTTCAAATTTAGGATATAGATCAGTTTAAGGTGTCACCATGTTAAAAGCTTCTGTTAAAGCTGTGTCGTTAATATAGTACAATAGTGATAATTAACTCTACTCCAACCTTGTGAATTTTTTTTTTTTAAAAAAACAAGCTAAAATTCTACATCGACATTGCAAACTTCTGACCTGCAAAAAAAAAATTTGGAAACAATATGATTAACAAGCATTTTTTAATTATAGCATCATTTTTCTATGTATTTTATATTTTGGAAGAAAATAAGAAAATAATATAAGAATAAAATTCTAGATTTTGTGAGGTTAGACTAATGGGAGACTAAATCTAGCTCAGTGCTTATTGACGAAAATGGTGGGGGAAACACTTCACTACCTGTTACCAGGTCACCAGTCCATCACAGGATAGACACATATTTACAGCAAGGGGCAGTTAAGTATCCTTCTGGTTGACGTGGCTTTGAAATTCACTGTAGAAATCAGGTCATACATAGAGATGCAAATCTGTAAGCACTGAACACTGCGACACCAGAGTGTAAATCAAATGGTAAAAAAAAAATCTATGCACTTGCAACCCCACTTAAAGCTGATTAAAATAGAGAAAGAAAAATCATAGGTCTGAATACTTTGACATCTACTTTGTCCAAAACAGAAAGCAGCCAACCAGTAGATGTTGAGGATGTATTAAGTGTGCATTAAGGTGACCCACTTCACACTTCTGTTCTTTAACCGGCTAGTTAAAGTGGCTGTTGCGGTGGCAGTGAAGATAGCACATCACTACCACTTGATCAGACACAGACCTCATTTAGACCTCAAGCCATATCACTGAGGTTCTGCCATGTTTCACATGGTGCAGACAGGTGCTCAAAACCATTGAGATGCTGAAGCACAAAAATGTAATCATTTTTAAATTCAATTGGTGTATTCTTATAATTCTAATGCAATGATCTGGATATCTTTTAGTTAAAAAAATCATTAACCTAATATAAACCATGCAATCTTTGAGATTATATCTTAATTTTATTTACAACCCACATTTAAATCCAGCTTTTACTACTAAACATTCTCAGACAAAGAGCCACAGTAGATTGAAATGTCTTATGACATTTGGTTAGGCAAAATTTCATTAGCTGCTATAAAATATTTCATGCCAGTGTTACACGATTGTGCAAATGCATGGTGCACACTGTACAATCCCTGCATCCACAAACCCAACACATGCTCAGATGGCTTGTGCTGAATATTTAGCTCCAGATGGATCAACACATGCTGAAAATTTGAACCAGTGTTACATGCGTTTTTACATCTGACCTCAATCTATCACTGTGCACAAACATCGCCATCTCTCCATCCAGCTTACGGTTCCACATGTCACAGAGCGATCGCTCATAAAGCAACTTTCACTATAAATAACTTTCTCTTTAGCTGTCTTTTCAAGCTGCAGTGATTTAAAAGACAGCATTGATTATTTAGGACTGTTTGGTGCTTTCATCAATATTATTTAGTATTAGTATGATAAGATTCAAATGAATAATTTAATAGCATACTTTATATTCATATGTTTTAAATGATGACTGTTTTGTCTGATATACCTGTAAGTGTGATTTTCATAAAGCAGTCATACATTTAAAGCCTTTTTCCAAACTGTTGCCAGAAAGATTGATTCATAAAATTCATGTCCTCACATGTAGCATGAATAAATTATTTTTTTATTTTTCTGAATGTAAGGAATATATAAGGTATATCTAAATAACGATGATCTGAATAGCCTTTCCTTTTTTTGACTTTAATAGTAAAAAGTACATATCAATTTAAATACTTTTTTGTTCTAAATAGCATTTTTGTCTTAAAGCAACTTTTAGCCAGTTTAACCAAGACTCATTGCAGTAAGTTAAAGGGCCATCTTAGATAAAACCAAAACCACTATTAAGTTATATTTTAATCCAAAACAAAAAAGGTATGCATTCAAATAATCTTAATTGTAAATCTTTAGATTGTAGGTGTATGGTTGTTATGCTGAAAGGTGAAAAAGGCAGAGATGAAAAATCTTGATAAAAAATGTATGTATTTCATTACAATACGGGGAAAAAATTACATAAAATAATAAACAACGTTAAGTTTGTTAAACTTAATGCCCATCCAGGGGAGAACGTTTCCGGCGCTGGGTACGTACACTCAGGACAAAACGCTTGGGCACACTCACTCACACAAACACACTCTGTATGAGGTAATTTACAGCAGTAAATTGACCTTGAATCCATGTTTTTGGACTGTGGGAGGAAACCAGAGAACCCAGAGGGAACCCACGCGGATTTGAATCCCCGACACTGAGAGGCGAATGTGCTAACCACTAAACCACCATGCCGTCCATCAGTACAAATTAATATCACAAATAAACATCAGCTGGTATTGTCCTATTTGAAATTTCGCAAAAACATTCTAACCTTATTGTTGCAAAACATACTGATAGAATTGTTAAAAATGATTTCTAAACTTTTAAATGTTTTAGTGAGCCACACTGCGGCCATTATACATTGGAAGAACTGGACTGGAAGAAGTATCATTTCAGCATAAACTGGCCACAACCAGGTGCTCCTCGCAAGATTTAAGACAAAGGCATCAAAGGAATAATCTGACGAGTTGTCCAAGGGCCAAGCACCACTTACAGAGAGATTTAGAATGACTCAGAATTAGCAGGTAATGTTGTTTAAAAGAAAATCAATAAGTTATGCCATTGACCACAATAGTTTCTATTCTGTGCACACACCAAAAAAGCATATTGAAGTTTGTTTAAAGTTTGCTGCATTTTTACAAACCCAGCTAAAGAAATACTTGTGGAATAAAGTTGGTCAGATGAGACCAAATGTAAACTCTATGGATGTTACTGACGCTAATATGTTAATGTTTTATGTTTAAAAAAATTCCCATATGAAAAGTGAAGTTTGGGGGTGGAAACATGTCATGGGACTGTTTTTCTACATATGCATATTGCAGACTTTAAATAGAGAACAAGACATAAAAGAATCTGCTGTCATGTACCAGGACGCTGAACATAATGATCTCAGAACTCACAGTCAAGGAAACTCTCAAGTGGTTTCAGAGGATAGAAATAGGGTTGCTAAGATAGCTCAGTCAATCACCCAACTTAAATCCAATTGAAAATCTGTGAGAAGAAATGAAGATCTGAGTTTCTAGAAAATGGCCTTGAAACCTTCCATATTTGAAAGCAGTTTCTGTGGAAGAATAGGCCAAAATCACACCTGTACAATGCGTGCAAGTACAGTACTTTTTCCCTTATAAGGTCAGACAAAAAGACTAACATTTCTTTAGAATTCAAGCACAAATTCATCTTAAAAAATATGTTTAACAGAACACTGTTAGATGACCAATGGCAGTCAGTAATTATAATAAAGTATAAAGTAATGTATTAGTAATGAGGGGCAACTTCCATTCTAATACCTCGTTAAGTCATATTAAATAATTAAGTGTTTTGTAAATGTGCTTGATAAAATGGTTTCAAAGATGCTGAAACTAATTTTAATAGATTTCTTTTTATATTCTTGTTGTGATCATGATAATCAATACCAGATAAATACCACAATTATCTTTTTTTTTTGGGAACAAGACAAATCCAAAGGACTGGAAGCAATTTAGAGTGGCAGATAAAACCAAGCCTTTTAAATATATTTCAGCATAGTTCATTTTTTGGTGGAGAAAACAGGTTAAGGACTGTCATGGTGAAATTTAGCTCCGGCCTTCGGGTCAATATTTGATGATGAGGTAGTGAATTGACTTGGTGAATAACATTAACCCCAACCAGATCATCATTAGATACACAGACATTGGCCGGTAATACTACTTGTGAAGTCATTTAGTGATTTTAAGAAATGTCCAGGCAATGTGCTGAGGTATTTTTTGTAAAGAAAAAATGTACTATTCTTAAAGTGTGCATTGCTATAAGAACAAATTTAGCAACCTAATGCCTGCCCGCCTGAAAAGTTTGGGCACCTTGATCAAATTCTGTTTTGTTATTAAATTACTTTTTTTTTTTTACAGGAACCAACCTAAAGACATTTCTAGTTTCGTATTTACACAATACATTGGTTTATTATTCTGTCAAACAATGTGCTTTAAAACAAGTACATTAAAGACAATGTAATGGTCATTTAACGTATAAAATCAAAATTCATATATTTTTTGTTTGGATTGGAGTTAATCATACTCTCTCTCTCTCTCTCTCTCTCTTTCTCTCTCTCTCTCTCTCTCTCTCTCTCTTTCTCTCTCTCTCTCTATATATATACTCATTATTATATATATATATATATATATATATATATGTATATACATCAGTTCTTACAAATCCTTTGCCATATAAAGTAGCATTTTTATTTGTAAATTATTAACAAATTCAGAAATTATTTTATGTTAAATAATTCAATTGATTGGTCTCCCTTTGCAATGTAAATAGTCTTATACAGGTTTAAATGATGATATCATGCCATACATTATCACACATCACTGCAAAATGTTTTCTTAATTTCAAACCATTAAATGTAAAGAACATGTCCAGTTCAGAAAAAAATATATTTTCTATTTAAAAAAAGTCTCCCCAACAGTAAAATAATCATTAATGAAATCTGAAAGATTTTTCTCCAAATTTGGAGGAGACGATAAACAGGAAACCACTTGTGTCACCTGTGGGCAGGGTGGATTTAATGTTTTTTTTAGACATTTGCATGCATGCAGATGGACCACATTAACATGCATGTGTCTGAAACAAAAAGCTTAACCATTGTCTTTATTCTTCATTAATGCCAGAATTCGGGAATGACTGCCAAGTTTAGTGCACATCAAAGCTAAATGATTTATTATTTCTTAACAAAATCAGTCTCCTGCCACCAAAAAAACCTCCCAATTTACATGCATTTTAAATACTGTGCCTCATAACTTGCGTAATGAATTTAATAAGGATCCTGGTTTTATGTCAAGAGGCAAGTTTAAAACTAGTGTACATTGTGTGTGCTGACTATTCTTACTTTTAAACACATTTTATTATCTTTACAGACATAGAACACAATGCATTTCTGTCCTTCATTTCTTGTGTGACTAATTGTCTGGAAACATACCATTTTTGTAATATAGACTGCAGATTTCATATCTTATAGCAAGATAACGGTTTTTCGAACATCATCATTAAATTCAGTGTTGACAGTAAGAAAATGTGCTAAATATTAAGACTCACAAATACTGTATATAAAATAAGATTGTTTTATGGTCAGCATTGCAAGATGTTTAGGTTTGTAACAGTCACCTTAACAACTGAACATTTTTAAAGCTCCATTATTTGCCTTTAGTAGTAATTAGATAATGGGAAAAATAAGCTAATCAGACTTACAGACTTAATGAAGAGAACATGCCACAAAACATCGCAATCATGTAATATATTTGGAAGTAACCAGAGAAACTATAAATGTTACTAATAAAAAGGTATTTTAAAAAAACAAGATATCATCTCAATACACTGAATAGAAAATAGAATGAATATACAAAAGACAAAACACTCACCAAAACACTTTTACTGATTTCAGCCACATAAACTAATCTTTATTTCTGAAAAATTAAGCCAGAAGAAATGTGGCAATAACCACAGGAACAATCAACACAACTATTAAAATATCTGGATATTCCAGATGAATGGAGTAGAGGATGGTTGTTAGATAGCCAGCCACCATGTCCCAACAAGGCTGCGACATCAGCAAGTAGGTGGCATTGTTTTGGCATGTTTTAGGGCAGAGCCATGAGGCAAGTGCTGGTAGGTAGCTGATAGAGTTTCTAACTGACCACTTTCTTCTACTGTACAAAAGAATTACTATCATCTTGAAAAAAATAATCTTCATGTATGACAATGCACAATACATCTCATGCAACAAAATATACCTATGTGTCATTGGCTGCTATAAGCATAAAGGAGGGAAACTTATGGTGTGGCCACCCTCTTCCCCTGACCTCAGCCCTGTAGAGAACCTTTAGAGTATTCTCAACTAAAAGATCTATGAGGGTTGGAGGCAGTTCACATTAAAACAGCAGCCCTGGGAGGTTATTCTGACATACTACAAAGAAATTCAAGCAGAAACTCTTCCAAAAAGCTCAAGTTCAATTGATGCAAGAAATGTGAAGATGAAATCAAAGAAAGGGTTCTATGTTACCTTGTAACTTGGCCTGGTAGGATGTTTTTGATTGAAATAGCTTTTGATTTTAGTGAATGTGACGTCTTAATGCTAAAAATTCAACAAATTACCATTTTCAGTTCTTTACCACTTGACAATAAAAAGTTTTGAACCTGTTGTGCATAATAATCTGGAACAGTGCATTTTTATATTCCAACGGTTGATGACCGATTATACAGACTGTCATTTGAATAGACCATTTTTTTAAATCTGAGAATAAGATACTTTGCATACAGTAATAATTTGGAACGCAATCAAAATCCTGTATCAGAATTCAAAGCTGGATCCCCAGCGCTGAGAGGCAGATGAACTAAACACTATGCCACAATTCCACCCTTCTATAATAGTAATAATATTAACAATAATAATAAAACAATGGTGGCAAAAGCAGCAGTAGGTGAATCAAAGCATGTGATATGATCTTACTATGAGGGAGGGAAAGCTTAATTTTGTAGAGACAGTACTTTGTATACAATACCTAATATCTATCTGTTAAACAGTCATTTACTATAAATATGTTTAAAAGAGATTTAAAAAAAAAACCTGCTGCACATTTTGACACTTTCATTACCACACACTTTTAAAGCCTCTCATTTTAACCTGGTTACACAGACTGCACTTTAAACACTAGCTGATGAAGGTTGAGCACAGGTGATCGGCCTCTTGACCTTGAGATGAATGCACTCCCGGACCGGTTCCTGCTCTGTATTACCATCTAAATGAGCCACAAAAAAGATTAGAACAGATTATTTGATGTTTAAATGCAAACACTGATCAAAGCAGCATGTGTTCCTGATCATGATGGTGTGCGTTTAGTGAGCACCGGCCTCCGATTGTTAACATAAGGCGCCTACTCGATCTCGTTGTTTGTGAATCTGAGTCTAAAAGAGTAAGTGAGATAGGGAGAGGTTTGAATAAAGGAAGAGGATATTGTCTGCCCAATCTATAAAAATATATCTAATTATCCATTGTGAATGCACACAAAACAGGCCAGTCCAGCACATAAACAGGCACCGAACTAATGAAAATGGACCTGAATGTCACTGTATGGAGGGTGGTAAATAACATGAATTAGAGGGGTGCAAGTCTCTGTGATTCTTTGTGTGACATAATGGGTTTTCACACTTATGGTGGCTGCTATACTAATGATTTTCCTTTTATTTTTTGAGTAATTATCATGTCCTCCCAGTGTACTAGAGTGAACTTTTGATTTAGCTAAGTCTTCATGTAAAGTAATGTAGTATGAATCTAATTGGTGACATCGTGGGTAAATTGTAAAATGTGACTTTAATTTAACAAAACAAACAAAAAAAATTGCAAATGTAAGTACTGAGTGTATGACAGCAGTTTTTCCGAAGCCCTTTTGTGAAATGAGAAAATGTTTACTAATTTGTCCTCATGATGTACTATAATAGGATAGTAACATTATTTTACTAATGAGTGCTTCTTTTTTACATTGTTTAAATTATGTATTTTTTAACAAAATAAATATGTACTATTTGTGACTTTCTGAATTTCTGAAGGAAATCACTTTATTAAGACCATGCAGAAATAGACTTGCTTCATGTATTCATTCAAAGACTTCTAACAAATTCCAACACTTATGTTGTGGCAGAACTGTAGCGCTGATAGTGGCCGATGGCGGAGCCAACTACTATGGATCGTAATTAGAGGTAATTAACGCACCTGACAGAGGCTACATTAATGATCAGTGTGTTGTGTTTATAACATGCAGCAGGAAAAGAGATTGCAGCAATGACAGGAATGTGGTAGGACAACAGACAAATTAACTGTCAGTCTGTATATAAATCCTTTTCCTGTGCTTGATGATTCCTGTTTCCGGTCCTCATTTGGGTTCACCATGTCACATTTTTAAAATGTTTTTTTATATATATTTGGCTCACTTGGTGGTTTTGTTACTTTTGATGTGAGTGTGCATTATTAATCATAATTTTATTTTTGTATCATTGGTAACAAACCAAAAATCTGAATAATGTGCACTCTATATGATGTCTAGTGCTCTACAGGTAATTAATATATAATCGACATATTGCCCGATTAAATTGTAAAAAAACTAAAAGTGGGTAATGAAATTTACTGAGAAAAGGATGTCTCCAATTTGTTTCTATAACATGTCAAAGAGACAACTCTAAAATTCAGAACTGGAGAAATGCAACATTGTAGTTGGTACTGGCACTTGATGTGACAACCATCCCCTAAAGACAGCTTTTTTAAACAAGTGACTGTTTTTGTGGGTCATTTTTCTGATGACCACGAGTAAAGGAGCAGGTCTCTAACCTAGCTGTGCCACTTCATATTTATTTAACTATGTTTCTTAAAGTGTCTCTGATCATCATAGATGTCCTGAGGAAATGTTCAGGAGGTCTTATTTTATTGACAAGTTGCTAGTGAAAGATCAACCTATTCAGCAGTTTAAAATATTCACCTAAACCAGACAGGATTTCAAATTGTTTAACAAAAAGATATTGTCTTAACATAGTAATTGAGGTAACATTTAAATCCATTAGCAAACTTTATATTTTTTGCTTAGGTACACGGTACCATAAAATGCATTTTAGTACTCAAATTTAGTTTGTTTAAAGGATAAAACCAAATCAGTCTGTTATGACAGAGTAAAAAAGATCTGTATTGTGCCTTATTTTTGACACTAATAGGGTGTGGTGGCTCAATGGTTAGGGTGTTGGGCAATCATTCTGATGGTTGGGGGTTCAAATCCTGAGAGTGCACTGAAGTTACTAATGTGTGGGTCCTTGAGCAAGGCCCTTAGGACACATTGCTCCAGGGTGACTGTATCATGACTGACCCTGTATTGTAACCCCAACCATCGAGATGGGACACCTGTAAGTTGCTTTGGATAAAAGCATCTGGAAAATGACTTCATGTAATAAATACAAGCTTAAATTAATCCATAAACTTGTTGCCACTTTGTAGTTAACATACCATTCTAACATGTTTTATGCATGAATACATTAATAAAGATGGTAGCAGATGGGAAGTTAAGATTATAGATTAATGATTTTTAAGACATGCAAGCGGAAGTAGTCTCCATAAGAGACTTATGTGCTTGTTAACATTTTTGTTGCTTGGTGTGTTAGTGTGGGCGGCATGGTGGCGTAGTGGTTAGCAAGTTCGCCTCTCAGCACAAGGAATTCCCGGTTGGTATCCCAATCTGGGCGGAGTTTCCATGTTCCCCCCATGTCCGCGTGGGTTTCTTCCGGGTTCACAGTCCAAAAGCATGGATTCAAGGTCAATTGAATTCTCCAAATTACCCCATATAGAGTGTGTTTGTGTTTTTGTCAGTGTGAGGGAGTGTGTGCCCAGCAATAGATTACTGCCCTGTCCTGAGTGTATCTACCCAGTGCACGAAACATTCTCCCCTGGATGGGCATGGGGAATCCCCCCACGACCCTAGTAGAGGATAAAGCGGAAGATAATGGATGGATGGTGTGTTAGTGTCACCAGAGGTGGTAAGTAATGAAGTAAATGTACTTTGTTACTGTACTTAAGTAATTTTTTTAGGTATCTATACTTCACTGAGTATTTCTGTCAGTTAATGCTCTTTAATTCTACTCACTACATTTAAAAAAAAAATACCTGTTCTGTTTACTATTCCCAAATAGGTTTGTTACTTTTTTTGGCTGCATTTATTTGTAGGCCGATTATATCACTTTATTCTGGCCATGCAGCTAATATTGAAATCAGAATCCCATTGAATGTAATATGGGGGAGGCAGGAGGTGGAGAGAGGATTGAACTCGAGATTGGATAGGAGACAGGCAAAGACCAATCATTATTTAACCACACTGGCTCAACAAACATATCATGGTGAATGGTGTTGCCAAAAAAACAAGTGCTTATGGCACTTAAGAATTCATCAAGTGAGCAAATGTATTTTAGTTCCATTTCATATTTAATAAATTTTATTTAATTCTTTAGTCTGTGTTCTGACAAGTTGTGCTACCTTGTTGAAACATGCTTCCATACTTTTTGTGGACAGTCCCTTAAATAATACAGTAGTTTTGTGAGTTCTAAATATAACTATTGTTGAGCTCCAACCTCTGCTACTATGTTAAAATGTAAGGCTCATGGAAGGTGGGGTACTTTAAGGACAATTATGCATTTTATATTAACTTATTTTTTAATTAATTATTAGCTGTTTAATAGTTTCGTCTACTGTAAAGCATTATACTGAAAGACTGTAAACAACCAGTCCCATCATGCAGCTGCACTTTGAGTTTGCACAAACTATACATTAGTCCAGTATTGTATTGTTCAATATTCAATATTCATATGGTTTGGGCTACACACAATATAGAAAGGGGCAATTTACCTTGAATTCGTTTATTTGGACTGTGGGAGAAAACCGGTGAACCTAGAGAAAACCAACATAGAGAAAATGGAAGCTTCACCCAGATAGGGTTTTCAACCTGGATCCTCAGTGCTGAGAGGCGTAAGTGCTAACCATTATTCTACCCTGCAGCCCCTCAAAACAAATTTTAATTGTTAAGTTATTATTAGTACTTTTTATACCTTATGATATTGTTTAGCTCAAGACATCTTTTGGACATCCTAACCATCACATAGATTTGTCTCATTTAACAGCTTTAAACATAATGAAGTATATATTGGACAAACATGATTTAGTGTGCATTAAATAAATTGCAGAACTACTTTGTGACAAGTAGCATTAATCAAACCCCTTATATAGTTCTCAGACTCAGGTGTTTGGGATTTTCGATCCCTGGAGCGTAATCAGGAAATAGGTTCAAAAGAGGCTGACCTGGAACACTTTAGCCTCATAAATGGTGGCATATTGTAAGTTGTAGTTTGTACTCTAGAAAATGAGGCCAGACAGTCCAAGTGTGATATTAAGTGGGTTTGGTGTGGAAGTACTTGTCAAGCATACACAGAGGACTGACCTCAACATCATCGAAAAACTATGGTGTAAACTAACACAGAGCAATCAAATCAACCCTCTCTACCAGCATAAGTGTTTGTCATAACAAATGTTGTTCTGTATGAATGAACAAAAATTTCCACAGACACACTTGTAGGAAGAAACCTTAAAAGAATGCAGGTTGTTATGAGTGTGACCAACATAGAATGATATGATGTCATAAAAGTGCAGGTTGGTTTCAATACAGTGACAACCATCACATAACAATACTAGATATCTTAGACAGATTTGTAAAATCATATTTGGTCTTGAGACTGTATATAAGACTAAAACGAACATGAAAGTCTCTCAAAAATGTCACCATTTATTATTTTAATAATAAAATTTACAACTGTGGCTGTGCTGAGGATTCCCGGTTTGAATCCCAATTTGGGTGGAGTTTCTATGTTCTCTCTGTGTCCGAGTGGGTTTTCTTCGGGTTCTCTGGTTTCCTCCCACAGTCCATAAACATGGATTCAGGATAAAGTTAATACTCTAAATCGCCCCATATAGTGTGGGTTTGTGTGTGTGTCTGTGTGAGTGTGCCCAGCGATTGATTGGCGCCCTGCCCAGCTCCCAAAGTATTCTCCCCTGGATGGGCCAATAAAACCCCCCCCATGACCCTAGTAGAGGATTAAGCAGAAAATAATGAATAAATTAACTTTGGCCTTTTTGACCAGCTTCTGATCACTAAAAGAGCTATTTTCAATGAACTACACAAAGAAAGGAAAGGAGGATACCTAAAGGAATAAAAACACAAGAGCAATGGCAATATGTTCTGTTATGTGCAGGAAGAGTTAGTACACTGACTTTGTAAAAATCAAATTAACTAGACCTAGCAACTACTTAGAAAAGATAGAACCCCAGGAAGGAATAGCTCCTCTGTAATTATAGGAGTAACAAGAACAAGTATTTGTTATTAATAACAAGTCAATATGCTAAAGTCCAGTAATAAAATATACAAATACAAGAAGACAGAGAAGAGAAAGACAAAAACACTACAAACAAATGGGTAAACAAAAGTGAGTCAGAAATAAAATATCCTGACTACAGCCTCTAAATAATCAACCTAAAGTATTTATGTTCTTGCATTTGGAAATCATAAAGTTTAGATTATTCTGACTGCAAATCTATAATAACTTTTACCTAAGTAAAGATATTGTTTTGTAGCCAATTTAATTAACAGCAATGACAATTTTGTGTCTTATTTAGTTGCATATCAATAAAATGATAATAATTGTATTATTCTGTATTGGAAAGATTTATTAATCCCCCTTTTGGGTGTTTTTTTAAGATGGTGTCAAGTTCAATTACATCCTTCACAAAAACGTCCCCTTTAGGTCCCATTGTTTTTCAAGAAATGGCGCACAGCATTAATTGGCTCATCACTCGGTCTGGCTTGATTGAATGTGACACTTTTGGGTGGAGTTAGTGTTTTGGGTTTAAGTAAAAGTAAAAAAAAAACTGAAAATTGCAGTTAATTACCCAGAGTGGGTGAAGGTGTGAAGATGAACCCAAGCAAAATGCCTTTAAATGAGCTTAATTAGGCTTTGACCTAAATTAACCTAAGGGAATTCATTTGTTTAATAGCAATTTAACACACCTCAGGCTAAAACAAAAACCATGTCCCATTCATATACAGGTACTAATCTTACTTTAAAACTGACAATTTTAGACAATTTAGATAAAATAGGATCCCAAGCATTTTAGTTTAAAAAATGTCTGTTATTATATTATTTCTTTTGTGGTTTTACTGTTAATTATTTTATTTTTAGCATTTTTTATATGTTAATATATTTTCTGGAGAAAATTTACCTACCAAACTAATTGGCTGCATTGATCTTAAATGGCACTATCCAAACCAGGTGTTGAGAAAACAACTGTTCACCTGGATTACATCATAGGCGCTGGAGAATTGTTAAGTGGCATCTGAGCATCAAGTTTTGCTCTAGTGGCCTGTGTTGGCAATGTTATAAAAAAAAACACAATGCATGGCAGTGCTGTAAACCTGTTTCACAAAAGAGCCGGTTCAGGGTCGGATTTAACTAAAAACAAAAGCTTTGGTTGCAGATGAAATATTAGTAGCATCATTGATGTACACAATTTTCACCATTTTATTTTAATTTTCAGTAGTGCTAAATGAGGATTGGATATGATGGAAAAGCTGTGTGTAGTAACTGGTAATACAGTGCTGCTGCTCAGCAAGAATCTTGCTGCTGCAAGCTAACATTACATAGATAGGGATAAAGGTAATGAGGTCATTCCGGGAGCACTACTCAGATCATTTAGTTTATACTTTGAACTTCTTCAAGTTTTTAAGTGGTGATTCCACTAATCATCACTTTAACAAAGTAAAGTGCAAGGGAATGAGAGCGAGAGAGAGATAGATTGAGCATCAAGCTTTCTAATGTGACCCAAAACTAAATAGAGAAAGCACTCAAATGGAGCAGTAGATCAATTAAAGTGCTTGCTCTCTTTCCCTTGAGGGTATAGGGATTACAGGTCCAAATATTTACATTAGGACACATCAGTCTGACAGCCTATTTGATGCCACAAAGAGCCCATTAGCTGAGCTAAAATGCCTGAAAAAATCTAGAAGAGACAGGTATTTTTACACGAGCAATAGCCTGCAGTGACAAATTGCTTTTCCATTTGCACATGACTTTCATTACTGTATACTGTTTACAATTAGGTTTTGATTGGAATATGGAAATAATAAATGTACTTAGATCTGTTTTATGGAATTAATTAACAAAAACCATGCATTAATAATATAACAATTATGATCAGACACATCATTAAACCTGTCAGCAAAATCTGTCTTATTCAAAATTTTGGACATTGCTGAAATTATTTATTTATTATCTATATATCTGTGACACAGAGCTGTGATCAATTCAGAGAAAAAGTGTTCAGGAACGGTTCTATGGCATTCAGGGCAAAAAAAAAAACAGGTGCTATATGCTAAAGAACAGAGGACATGTGCTCATGAACAGACAGATTCAGAGCTGTAAACATAGAATGGTGGCAATGAAAACCCTATCACTCTCTTTTATACCTTTTGCGCCTTCTTTTCTTGTTCATCCATGGGTTCTACACTGTGAGTCTGTGTTTGTGTGTGTGATGTCTCATCTGTTGCAGGTGGAAGTGACCCGACCGATACAATGGTGGAGACATGGTAATGTGGCAACACTCTGCAAACTTCTGGAACTGAGATGCCACACTGAAAATTGGTTTGGGAGGTCACCACACAACCAACCTTCCCCAAAGAAACTGCAATGTACCTGGCTGTGATAAGTGTCAAGGGGGGTACATCTCTTTTATGCCACACTGTTTGTTTGACCAGCTGTTTATTTTATAGAGGAAATCCTATGTACTTTGTGTTAGCACTAGGTTTAAAAAGTCAAGGTTATAAAACTTGTAACTTGTTGATCGTTACAGTTAGTTTAATATTTAACCTTAAGCAAAAACATATGCGATTTTACTTCTTTAGATTTTTTTATAGATACAGTATTTAATATTCATCTTATCTCATATCCTTATATTTTGCTTTATCCTTACTCTCAGGGTTTTTCCCATCCATTTCAGGTGCTGGGAAAATACACCCAGGACAGGGTGCCAATTCATTGCAGGGTACAGACTCATTCACACAGACATGCATATTATATAGGGGTAATTTTAGATAGGGGTCATGTAGGGCATCTAAAATTTTATGTAGCTTAGTTTTAACACCAGCCAATGTAAACACACTGCAAGTCTTTTGAGTCTTAACTTTCTTACCTTAGCATAAAAAACGCATCTCAAAAGAGTCTTCAAACTCTTTCCTTCCTCTTATTAAAGGGCATTTGCACCATGCTCAGCATATTGCAGGATTCTGTGCAACATGGATGGTTGCTGATTCAATGACAGCTCATTTCCTAAATGTGTTCTGGCACCACATGCACTAATGTGCACTCTCTTGTACATGACCGGAGGCAACACAGAAGGCTGTAAACTTGTGTTACCTGGAGGTACGACTGGCTTGTTTATTATCCTGTTTCACATTTTGCCATGTCTTCAGGCAGTCTTGAATCTCTGAAGCATCCCTGACTTCAGGAACTTCCTCAATCACGCACTGTCTTCTTGTTATGATAATTGGGTCTCCCTGGAGCTCTACATCTTAAAATACAAATGTGGGCGTGCATGCATGGATTCTATGCCTCTTTAACCAGCCTTACAACCTGCGCTTTATCACTCTAATTGGGTTTTTTATTTGATTTGGGCATGTGACAGTGATGCCTCCAAGCCTGGGTTGTGTTCACTGTTAAAGTAATTCAAAATGAGATATTTAATTAATGAATAATACTGCCTTTTCCATTAAATTCCAGTCATAACCAGTACTTTTGTGTGAAAATATAGAAACAAATCAATTATGCATGTAAATAAAAAATATTAATATTATATTACAAATTCTGTAGGTATAAGTTTATCTATGTGTATATTCTATGATGAAATTTATAAGATATAACAACACCATTGGATCCTCACTGTTAACAAGTGAAGTGAAATATAAATTGGCCTATAAATGTATAGCTATGTTGCTGTATTAAAAATTATGCTCAACACTGCTGCACTTACACCTAGGGGAGGAAAAAATAACAAGGAAAGGAAAACATATTCAGAAAAACATGTTTAGCTTTTATAATCAAATACGAGTGAAGCTGTCACAGCAAAATATTAATCTCTGTATGCACGCCTGTTCTTCTTGTAGCATTCGCTCCATACTTTACCTGTCAGTGTGTGTCTGTTGAGGTGCTCTAGTGATGTTTAGGATAAAAGTACATTTGTTATACAAGCTTTCATTTTTTTAAATACATTTACACTCATAAAGTCAGCGGCAATAAAAAGCTTGTGAATTGGTAATATGCACGGATTTTATTAATGTAATGCTTTTATTAACACTGATGAACAACTTTAATTATAAAATCTAAATTTTTATTTAGTAATTTGCTATTAGATTATGATTTTTTTCATCCCAATTTTCATATTTAATTGTATATTTTAGGGGTTGTTCTAATAAAAGCCATATAGTTCAAAATGTAACAGCTAGTTTAATAAAAGATGTTTTTAATATGTGATTATTTTAACCTATTATTAAAGAACTGGTTAGTGGTTAAATTTTGCATCAGTCACTATTTTTCCGATAATGTTGAAGTCCTACATGGCCTGATTTCAGTTTATTAAAACCTTGGTATTCAGTATTGGAATTTGTTCCCTGTTTGGGATTTAAACAAACTTTAGAATTTTAAAACTAGAATAAAACCGTATTTATTTAATCAAGCTTTTGTATATATATTTTTTGTTTTGTTGTTATTTACTATTTAAAATACTGTTTTCTGAAATTGTATATCTGAAACATAATAGATCTTAAAAAAATATGTTTAAAAATATTTGAATTTAAGAGTATTTATGATTGAAATCTGGTTAAATCTTTATGAAAGTAGTGGAAGATAAGTTTCCACAGTGCATGTGTGTGTATGTGTGTGGAAGGGGGGTGCGTCTTATTCCATAAGAAGGAAAGGAGGAAAAGAAGAATGCTGTCAGTCCTAAAGATCTTCATCAGGGCCAGAACGGCTGTGTTCTATTCCCCTTGTTGTTCCCTCTTTGCAGTAATGAGCGCTCTGAGCGACACACTCGTCTACTCTGCACACTCACTCACTCTGATTTTCATAATAAACCCACAGCATGTTTATTTGCCTATGAAAGATGTCAGAAACAATTTCAGTAAATTTTCCTTTGCGCGCTTGTTAGAGTTACAGAAACACCACCGTTCAGTGGGCACATGCTTCATAGAGAGCAAAACATTTTTAAGAATTAGATTGTAAAATAATATGTGTATAATATGTGTTGGCTTGGCTGTTTATAATTTAGGAATAAAAAAATACATAATAAAAATGTATTAAAATACACATCAAGTTTATACTTCATGTTATTGCGGGGTTGATTACAACCTATCAAACCAGATACCTTTAGTAGCCTACTTTTTTATGATATGTAATCTTATTCTTCAAAGCTGTAAACTGTTATTAAAATCTTAATCTAATGTGTAATTTTTTTTAAAATGTATATATAATTTATTTATTTATTTATTTTTCTAGATGTTTCAACACTGAAGCAAAAGGCATAACACTCTGAATCTATCTGAGCTTACTGAAATTATTTTAATGATGTCTGTATTATGATGGCTCAGATGTTCTCAGAAACAGGTGCAGACTGTTGCCTCAGGGTCAGTGTCAACACAAAAAAAACACACACAAAAACATTACATTTCAGGTAAATCTTTGTATTTTCATCAAAAGTTACATGTATGCATATTTTTCCTCTCATATTTGCTTAGTGTGTGAGCAATAGAATAGAAAATGAATATATATATAAAACATTGCCTAGCGATAGATTGGCACCCTGTCCTGGGTTTATCTGCCCAGCACCCGAAACATTCTCCCCTGGATGGGCATGGGGAACCCCACCCTTCCACCAAGCAAAAAACAAATGGTATACTTTTCTCAATCGACCAAATATATTAAATAACGAGTTCTTTGATTTCTGTGAGGCGTCATTGTGGCTTAGTGGTTAGTACATGTCTATGTGGGTTTTCTCCGGGTTCTCCAGTTTCCTTCTACAGTCTAAAAACATGAATCCAAGGTAAATTTTATGCTCTATATTGTCCCATATAGTGTGTGTGTGTGTTTGTGTGTTTGGTTGTGTAAGTGAGTGTGTGCCCAGTGATATCCTGGATGTATCTGCCCAGTGCCTGAAAAGTTCTCCACTGTATGACCCTAGTAGATGATTAAGCCGAAGATAATAAAAAAATGAATGATTTCTGTGAACATTGGAGTAATATTTGAATTTAAAACTAATACATTGTTACAAACTGATATACTAATACAAACAGTGCTTGGTGAACATCTGCCCATCTGTGGCTTGTGTCTGTGCGAGGAGAAAAGAATGGCGAGGGTCAAGAGAACAGAAAAGAAATTGAGAGTCACAGCTTAATGCATTTCTACCAGACAGTTTATAATGCTGAACTTCAGGTGAAGTTAAGGCAAGCGGATGATGTGTAAGCAGAAAATACCAGAGTAGTAGTGTCTGTCGCAAATAGCCAGATGGACAGAGTGAGCAAGACGCTAGTGTTGCTATCCTTAAGAACCTTGGTTTTGCCATTAAGATGAAACAGGCAGGTGGCTATAAACTGTTTGTAAATAAGATGTTTATGTTTGCAATGTTTGTTGTGGGGGCGGCACTGTGGCTTAGTGGTTAGCACGTTCGCCTCTGAGCGCTAGGGATTCCGGGTTCGAATCCCCATCTGGGTGGAGTTGACATGTTCTTCCATGTCCGAGTGGATTTCCTCTGGGTTCTCTGGTTTCGTCCCACAGTCCAAAAACATGGATCAAGTCAAATGAGTTCCCCAAATTGCCCCATATAGAGTGTGTATGTGTGCATGGTGCGTGTCTGTGTGAGTGAGTGTGTGCCCAGTGATAGATTGGCGCCCTGTCCTGGGTGTATCTGCCCAGTGACCGAAACATTCTCCCCTGGATGGGCATGGGGAACCCCCCCACGACCCTAATATAGGATAAAGCGGAAGATAATGGATGGATGGATGGATGGATGGATGTTTGTTGTAGTGCTGACATGGGTTCTCCTATGCCATTGTCTTTGTAGCAAGACAATCAGGCAGTGATACTATTGCTGCTTGATTGCTACTATTGTCAATCTTGTTTTGGCACATCATTACATCAGTTGCTAAAATGTTGTTGTTGTGCTAAATAGTCCAAATGCAATTGCTAAAGTTCATTTTCAATTCTGAATACTGTTTGTTTCTTAACAGGTTTTTGGCGAGCACCACTTGCTAGTACCCGCTATGTAAATTAAGCGCACTAAACCAGCATGACCATACTATGACCATAATGACAACACTATGTTACTTGTGTCACCGATGTGCTGCAGTGGATATTAATCTTGCTTGGTATATACTGTATGTGTGTGTTTATATGTGTGTGTACTGTACACAGTACTGGTAATATATTTTTGAACTGGTTACATTTTTTATATTTAAAAAAAAAGTATGTAAAAAGTTTGTGTATTTTAAACCCTGCAATGCACACTGCTGTTGATTAATGTATATATACTAATCAGGCTGTTTTAGAAGAGTAAAGATTTGCTTTGCTAATGCCCAAAAAATATGGTCCATTTTAATATTATTGCTAAAACATGTATACCTGTAGGTGGCATGGTGGCTTAGTGATTAGCACGTTCGCCTCTCAGCACTAGGGATTCCTGGTTCAAATCCCCATTTGGATGGAGTTTCCATGTCCTCCCCTTATCTGCGTGGGTTTCCTCCGGGTTCTCCGGTTTCCTTCCACAGTCCAAAAACATGGATCAAGTCAATTGAGTTCTCCAAATTGCCCCATGTAGAGTGTGTATGCGTGCGTGTCTGTGTGAGTGAGTGTGTGCCCAGCGAAAGATTGGCGCCCTGTCCTGGGTGTATCTGCCCAGCGCCCGAAACTTTCTCCCTTGGATGGGCATGGGGAACCCCACCGCGACCCTAATATAGGATAAAGCAGAAGATAATGAATGAATGAATGTATACTTGTAGCATTATGTAAAAATAGCCAATGATTTGTTCATGCTTTTAAAGGTACTTAAAATCAATAAACAATATGAATTAAAAAAATACAATGAGCTTTTTTCCCAAACAAATTTAAAACGATTTTAAAACTAGAAATAAATGTGTAATTTATTCTCAGCCACAAACTAGTATTTGGAGTAGGGCAGAAGTGTGAATAGTTCATGCAATATTCAAAGACATATCAGAATAACCAGGTAAATTAAATGGGGATAAAGGGCATGTTTTCCATAAACTTAGTGTTTTTTGCTGGCTGATTTATTTATTTATTTATTTTTTTATGTATTAATGATGTTTTTGTTTAATATTAAATAAAATTTTACATTGTAAATGCATTTTTGAAATTTGTGTTGTAGTTAAATAGAACACACTTGTAAACATAGTTGGATGGACAGTTAGACTTGATGTGTATGTCCCTTTTATATTTAGTCTTAATGTCTATTACAAAAACGCCTCTATTTAAGCAACCCATACATAGAGAAAGTGTTATATTTTCTTTTACGTGTCTAATCTAATTACGACCACCATGTAAGGACTGCTTTATTTTCCCCACAATTACTCCTCTGGATGGTAATTTCATCAATAGCTCTTCTGGTTTTTGTGCTTCCCGGAGCGCAGTGTGCACTTTTTCTCATGCGGTTAGGATTGAAATTCACCTTCCATTGATTTGTATGGAGATGGTGGAAACACACACGAGCACAATAGCTGGAGTGTGCGAGCATATGTATGAGCACGGGTGAACATTTGGTGTGTAAAATTGTAGATTTGTGCTGGCGTGCTCCCGTGTATGTGTCAGAGTGTGTATGGGAAACATGTGGCGCTGTTCTCAGAGGAACCATAGGTCTGTAATGAGCACTCGGCTCCGGACAGCAGCTGGTAAACTCTCCGGCTCTCTTTGGCCTTTATACACTTGCACAAAGACATGCTAATGAAGTGGAGTGGAGACTGAGAACCAGCCACATGGCACACACGCATACATAAACACACACACACACACACACACACACACACACACACACACACACACACACACACATAAACATGCACTTTCTCGAGAGCCATGTCTGCCACAAGTTTTTTAATCAACAACAAACAATTGTGACATGGCCCACCCTGTGCACTCAAGTGTTTGAGAGAGAGAGATACATAGAGAAAGAAGGTTATAGTCTTACAACTGTATTCTAGCACATGCTTTAAGTGTTTGTTTGTGTGTGTGTGTGTGTGTATGTGCTTTAATGTTCTCCATTCCAGAAGCCACCTGAGGCCTGAATGAGCATCTCCTTCATCCTTAGAGTCTTGTCTTACAAATTAAACTGAGCCATATATTATTTTCTGATACACTAAGTTCAGATCACACATTGACATGATGCTAATCAAATCAAATGCACTTTATTTCAAAGCTTAAATAAGAAAAGAAATTCTATTATTATGTTTCCAGAGCAGGACGAGATGGACAAACAAAAGGTTTAGGCTGTTCTAGAATGGTCTATGCCACTTCACCACCCTTCTTCACTTCGTCATTACCCCAATCCCAACTTGTCATGGAGGTAGATTCCTCTCTCTTTAGTGCCAAAGCTGTGCTGTCAAGGGGCAAGAGCTGCCTTTATAAACTTCATCACCATTTAACAAATGTTCTTACAGGTCAAACACATCTATGGGAAGTTTTTGCTATATATCATTCATCTCAGGAATGGCATCATTGGCTCTCTGGAACTTAATGTCTATGTCCAGTTCTCATTAATTATAAGAACATGGAAGACCTAAAGAGGGGCTTCTCTGGGTATTATCTTTTGATAATCTGCTCAGCCAGGTAGAAATGACAAAGCAGACATGTTATCCTATCTGTATAAGTTTGATTATTAAGGCAAACTTAAACCAGCAGCAGCAGACTTTCATGCAGACCGTTAAGTATCCACTATCATCCTCCAGGTTTAAAAGCCATTGGGTCAGTGAATGGTTCTTGCATGAAAGTTCAGTTTCAGTGTGGTTTTCCCATGGCATTAAAAAAAAGTACAATTTTGCTTTATTTTTGTGAGCTACATTCTTCCTGGGGACATCTTTTCTTGCCAAGGCTCTCTATTCACATCCTTGCACCATCAAGGTGGTGCCATTATTGACATTGAGAGTGTTACATTCTATATACACATGGTTAATGTAAACATGTTAATTGGGTGTTCTCAGAATCTTCTGCCCCATTTATCCCTGATTAGTGTAATTTTTCGCATTGAGAAAAAATAGCTCCATATTTTTTGCCCCATACTTATACTATCCTGACTCCATTTTAGTTCCAACCCCTCTTCGTAACTTGGGATCTTCAGCCTCTGAATACGGTGATTTATTCATTTGCCTACTGTTTATACACACAGATGAATTTGTCCTTCACATTTAACCCAGCCATGCAGTGAAACACACACACATGTACACACACTGGTTAAGTGACCACACGTGCCTGGAGTGGTGGGCAGCCTTGAATATGGCACCCGGGGAGCAATTGGGGTTAGGTGCCTTGCCCAAGGGCACTTCAGCCATGGTACTTGGTGGAATCGGGAATCGAACCAGGGACCTTCAGGTCACAAGGCTGGTTCCTTTACCACAAGCCCATGACTGCCCACACATAGACCCTGCTGTTTTGGTATGTCCAAAATTTTGCCCCATTACCTTGGTATTTTTCTATCCATATTCCTGCCGAAAGCCTGAACAAATACAGTATTTTGTAGACTACCTGACTTCCACATTTTAGACCACATTTCAAACCTTAATATCAGTGTTTTTTTGTTTTTTTTTTATACTAAAGCCGCCTGATTGCTCTGCACTCACTCACCCCTTGCCACGCTGCTGATTCTTTCAATCCTACACATTCTTGATCCCTCTAATGGTAGCAAGCCATTTGCAGGTGAGTCCTATAAGTAATGTTACTTACGTTCCAATGCACCATTCTCCTGACACACCTGCATTAACCTTCACATAGATTACAGCCATGTCAACCTGCGCCTGATGCTTATCACTGGCTTCGTTTATCTTTCCTCTGCCTTTTGTTTCTGTGTCAGTTTGGTAACTGTATGCATTTGCACTCTACTCACGAAGACTTGTCTGTTCCTAGGTTCTGTGACTTTTTCTCTGTTCTCCAACCAATCTCCTGCTAGTCTTCATCCCAGTCAAATTTCTTTGAAAAGTTTTTCATTTTGGTCATTCTTTTTTCTCTTCACCATCACACATCACGCTGCCGTACAGTCTTATTATTTCTAGATATGCCTCAGTTTTACTAAAACCCTGTTGATTGCATCTGACAATTCCATCGCATGTCTTCTCCTTCTGTACTGAGCAGCCAACAACTGAAGCACTCACTGAACCATGCCTATATGGACCCTGTGTTTTTCACCGAGCACTGGGTCACGGTCATATATATATATATCAGAATCTATAATCTAGACTGTCGAATTGCTGCAAAATGTGTAAAAAGTTCTAGGTTTTTAGGATTATGGATTATTGTCTCCATCAGAAACATGTTTTTTATTTGTTCCTAAATTTCTCACCTTTAATAAAAATTAATTCTGAGGTGCATCAGCGGCAGGTTTAATGGCTTTAGCAACCTAGCTCTAGTGATTTTCTCTTCACTCGTCTGTCCAGTTTTGATCTTGTGGTACGTAATTGGAGCTGGAAAGTGAGCCACTTCACATGAATGGGACAGGAGCATCAGTGAGACCATGTGTGTGTGTGTGTGTGTGTGTGTGTGTGTGTGTGTGTCTACACGCTTGTGCTAGAGTGTTAATAGCTGCTCTCCTAGTGGTCTTGCTGGCCTCTCTGCCTCAATACTAGGATGAAAGCACCAGATGAAGAGTGACGGACCATAATTATCAGTAATAAGACTTTTGTTTTGGAGATATTCTTGAAGTCAGCATGGGAAAAATGATTGGCTCAAGTACTACTACTCAGATCCTGAGTCTCTTTGCCGGTTGCAATCAGCGTTTGGAGTAATTGTAGCAGTTCTATTGAAGTCTCCATTTTCATTTCTGTGCTCTGACAGAGAGCAGCTTCACCTCCTCCATTAAAATGCCCTTCTTAAAATGATTCTTGAGTCAATAAAACAGCAGCAGCACTTTTTTTGCCATCAGTAAATGGATACAAAGATGACTAAAATGGCAAATAGAGGTGAACTTTACCAAAATTACTTCACTAGTAAACATGTAGGAACTTTAGAATGATAAACGTGTGAGATGTGCATATATTTTACCAACATATGTATATTATTGTGATTCATTTTATACATAGACATGACCTATTTATTTATTTATTTATTTATTTATTTATTATGTGATAGCTTTACCATAGACATACAGCATATGTATTTACACCCTGTGTTATCAAACTTGCACTGGCTACCAGTTAAGTTTCAAATTGAATACAAAATTGTATTGATAACATAAAATTCTACATAATCAGGCTCCACAGTATCTGAGTGAGCTGATTCAATTGTATAAGCCAACACGTGAGCTCAGATCTCAAGGTGCTGGTTTACTCTTAGCTCCTAGAATAAATAAAATTACTGCTGGTGGAAGAGCATTCTCCCACAAGGCTCCTCAACTTTGGAATAGCCTTCCAGTTACTGTTCGTGATTCTGAATCACTATTAATCTCTAAAAATAAATTAAAAACATCTCAACTATGTAGAGTCTGCAGTATCTGCCTCTTTTAGTTATGCTGCTCTAGTCAGTGATGCTGGAGTCATATGCTGCACTGTGTCAATCAATTACTTTTAATTAATTAAACAATTAATTAAATGCTTTATTATTGGCTCTAACAGCCTTCCTTGTCTGTTTCCTTTGAGGTGTGACCAGCTTCCTGGAGGTGTAGTCAGACTTTCATCCATGGCTCTGCCGACGAATACTGGATGGAACCAGAATATTAATTGGACTGGCGGTCCTGCAAGACACCCTTAATGGACTCACATATAGTTTTCCAGTTGTTAGAGTTTTTCCATTTGTTAAATATCTGTTGTAAATCGCACTATGTATATAAATAACTTGAACTTAACTTGAACCAGTAATGGAACTGTGGCCAAATGTTTACTTTAGCTATGAAGATGGCAACAGTGTAGCACTGCACTGCCATGGACACTGTGCATGGTACATGTGCATGTCTTCTCACCCACAGTTACCATTATGCTCTTAAACAGAATGTTCAATAAGGTAGTCTCAACTTCAAACCTGTGCTGATTCCACCTAACACCACAGAGGTGTCATTTATGATTTTTAAACAAGACTAGATCCAGCCATGATAGATCTGAGGTGCAGGCTGAGGGGAATCAGAATCAGAGGAGTCCTGCAACAACTCTTCAAACTATTTAACACAACCCAGGACTGCATCCTAAACAGACCCAGAGAAATGCTTCTCTGCTAGATAGCGATAGCATTAAGTAGTTTCAGCAGCTCTTAAGATATTTTCTCAGCTTGATGCATGCCAATAATTTTGAAATAGATGAGGATCTTTTCCACAATCAGAGGATGTGTGTTTTAACATGGTCATTTAATAAATAAGAAGTTATTTACTGCGTTAAGGTATATAAATAATTATTTATATATATATATATATATATATATATATATATATATATATATATATATATATATATATATATATATATATATATATATATATATATATATATATATATATACACCTTAAAGTAAATAGCTTCTCTCTCTCTCTCTCGCTCTCTCTCTCTCTCTCTCTCTCTCTCTGTTAGCAGCTCGCTCTTCGCCGGGAGATCGGCTACGTGGGAGGAAATGCGTACGCCGTCTTGCGCCTGGTGAGCGTTTCCTGGGAACGGCTACGCGGAGAAGATTGCGTACGCCGGTCCGCTGGATGAAACGCTCCCACAGAAACAACCTGCGCGGGGATAAATGCTCAGCGTTGTACCGTGGTTGAGCGTGGAAGGAGAGTTCAGACACCGGGCATAAAAACAAAATGGAGATTTATTATTAAAAATGGTGTAGGGACACCAACAGAAAGGGGAGAAATAAATGAACACCTGGGTTATACCACAAACAAAGACGTGCACGGGGGAGAGGGAATACGGAAACTAAATAAAAAAACATCCAATCACGTGCACAAAATAAACCAATCACCCAACGGAGACAATGAGTCCAAATAAATGAGGGACAGGTGCGCCAGGCACCTGCGACACTCTCTCTCTTCCACTCTCTCTCTCTCTCTCTCTCTCTCTCTCTCTCTCTCTATATATATATATATATATATATATATATATATATATACACTCACAGGCCACTTTATTAGGTACACCATTCTAGTAACGGGTTGGACCTTCTTTTGCCTTCCGAACTGCCCCAATTCTTCGTGGCATAGATTCAACAAGGTGCTGGAAGCATTCCTCAGAGAGTTTGGTCCATATTGACATGATGGCATCACACAGTTGCCGCAGATTTGTCGGCTGCACATCCATGATGTGAATCCCCCGTTCCATCACATCCCAAAGATGCTCTATTGGATTGAGATCTGGTGACTGTGGAGGCCATTTGAGTACAGTGAACTCATTGTCATGTTCAAGAAACCAGTCTGAGATGATTCCAGCTTTATGACATGGCGCATTATCCTGCTGAAAGTAGCCATCAGATGTTGGGTACATTGTGGTCATAACATGGTCAGCAACAATACTCCGGTAGGCTGTGGCGTTGCAACGATGCTCAATTGGTACCAAGGGGCCCAAAGAGTGCCAAGAAAATATTCCCCACACCATGACACCACCACCACCAGCCTAAACCGTTGATACAAGGCAGGATGGATCCATGCTTTCATGTTGTTGACGCCAAATTCTGACCCTACCATGCGAATGTCGCAGCAGAAATCGAGACTCATCAGACCAGGCAACGTTTTTCCAATCTTCTATTGTCCAATTTCGATGAGCTTGTGCAAATTGTAGCCTCAGTTTCCTGTTCTTAGCTGAAAGGCGTGGCACCCGGTGTGGTCTTCTGCTGCTGTAGCCCATCTGCCTCAATGTTCGACGTACTGTGCGTTCAGAGATGCTCTTCTGCCTACCTTGGTTGTAACGGGTGGCTATTTGAGTCACAGCCTTTCTATCAGCTCGAACCAGTCTGGCCATTCTCCTCTGACCTCTGGCATCAACAAAGCATTTCCACCCAGATTGTCTTGACCATGTCTACATGCCTAAATGCACTGAGTTGCCGCCATGTGATTGGCTGATTAGAAATTAAGTGTTAACGAGCAGTTGGACAGGTGTACCTAATAAAGTGGCCGGTGAGTGTATATATATATATATATATATATATATATATATATATATATATATATATATATATATATATATTCATTCATATATATATATATATTCACCCACGACAGGGCGCCAATCTATCTCTGGGCACACACTCACTCACACATACACACTCTATGTGGGGCAATTTGGAGAACTCAATTGACTTGATCCATGTTTTTGGACGGAGGGAGGAAATCAGAGAACCCGGAGGAAACCCACGCGGACACGGGGAGAACATGAAAACTCCACCCAGATGGGGATTCAAACTGGGAATTCCTAGCGCCGAGAGGCGAACGTGCTAATCACTAAGCCACTGTGCCGCCACCGCATATATATATATATATACAATCAGGCGGCACGGTGGCTTAGTGGTTAGCACGTTCGCCTCTCAGCGCTAGGGATTCCCGGTTCGAATCCCCATCTGGGTGGAGTTTCCATGTTCTCCCCGTGTCTGCGTGTGTTTCCTCCGGGTTCTCTGGTTTCCTCCCACAGTCCAAAAACATGGATCAAGTTAATTGAATTTTCAAAAAATTGCCGCCTATAGAGTGTGTCTGTGTGAGTGAGTGTATGCCCAGCGATGGATTGGCGCCCTGTCCTGGGTCTATCTGCCCAGCGCCCGAGACGTTCTCCCCTGGATGGGCATGGGGAACCCCACCGCGACCCTAATAGAGGATAAGCGGGAGATAATGAATGAATGATATATACAATCAGAGGATGTGTGTTTTAGCATGGTCATTAAAAAAATGAGAAGCTATTTACTGCGTTAAGGTATATAAATAATTATTTATATATACAGTGCATCTGGAAAGTATTCACTTTTTCCACATTTTCTTACGTTACAGCCAAATTCCAAATTGTATTAAATTAATCTCTTTCCTCAAAATTCTACACAAAATACCCCATTATGACCATGTGAAAAAAGTTTTCTTGAGAGTTTTGAAAATTTTTAAAAATAAAAAACTAAGAAATCACATTTACATTAGTATTCACAGTCTTCGCCATGAAGCTCAAAATTGAGCTCAGGTGCATCCTGTTTCCACTGATCATCCTTGAGATGTTTCTACAGCTTAAATGGTAAATCCAGTTGATTGGACATGATTTGGAAAGGAACACACCTGTCTATATAAGGTCCCACAGTTGACTGCATGTTAGAGGGCAAACACGAAGCATGAAGTCAAAGGAATTGTCTGTAGACCTTGTAGGCACAAATCTGGGGAAGGATACAAAAAAATTTCTGCTGCTCTGAAGGTCCCAATGAGCACAGTGGCCTCCATCATTCGTAAATGGAAGAAGTTTGGAACCATCAGGACTCTTCCTAGAGCTGGCCGGCCATCTAGGTGACCAAGAACCCGATGATTAATCTGTCAGAGCTCCAGCATTCCTCTGTGAAGAGAGGAGAACCTTGCAGAGGGACAACTATTTCTGCAGCAATCCACCAATTAGGCATGTATGGCAGAGTGGCCAGGCAAAAGCCACTGCTTAGTAAACGGCACAAGGCAGCCCGTTTGGAATTTGCCAAAAGGCACCTGAAGGACTCAGACCATGAGA
>JAFMOD010000535.1:695359-763212 GCA_019802435.1 Corydoras maculifer
CACTTCCTTATCCACCTTCTTTACTTCTTTACACACTAATGGTTCAGTCTTTCCCCAGTTTGTCAAGGAACATGTTTCCCATCAGACCCAATCGAATTAAACATGCTTTCATAACTCAAATGAACTTCTCCTCTGTCCACACAACATGCTCCTCCATAAAGGTGAGTCTAGTTAATTCTGTTAATGAGAGGTTTGGTTTCTGCAGAGTGTGCTTTCAATCCAAATGTTCTTACACCTCAAGACACTATATGATGTTTCCTTAAATTGTTCAGTGCTGAACTAGAAAGTGATTCCAGATGCAATGTTGAACCGATTACCCAATAAGATTCTCTGAATTATTCTTTCCTCTCCTCCATTTGTCTTTTGTGGGTGACAAGCTTTATTTTGGGATTTGAATGAGTTTGTGATGTTTCAAAGATGCAGTATTCTAAAAATTACAGACTTGGAATGAACAAACTTGCTTATGTTAATTCTCACTCTGCATCGTTCACTACTCCAAAATGGTGAAACGATCTTCCCAACTTTGTTTGTGAGTCACTTGCCATCTTTAAAAAACAACCAAAAACACATTTCATTCACAAACACCTGATGTAAAAAAAAGTATCCTGGGTGTGCAGGATAGGATAATGATCAGGTTTGAAAATTCTACAGTGTAACTGGTTTTTCCTTAACTCCTCACTTGTGTTGTTTTTAGTAAGTCGCTTTGGATTAATCTATCTGCTAAATGACTAAATGTAAATGTAATGTAATATAATAGTTTTGGTTAGCACTCATATTACAAGCAATGTGCATTACATGTGCAGTGTGCAATTAAACCTGTAATGTGTCCTAAATGTGTTTTTCACATTTTTTCAATGTATAGATATTTTCCCATTGGATACATATTTCCATAAGAGAACGTGCTTTGTAAATTAATGTATTTAGTTTTTGTATCAGTTACCCACTATCTATATCTGCTTGCTTGCATGCATGCAATGGAGCTGGTTATTTAATTATTCTAATTAGAAACACTCCAAATGTCTCAGAGCAATTTCTTTGACTGCTTAGATTCCTTATTAAGTTCTTTGACAGCTACACAAACACAAATACTCTAAAGTACATAAAACATACACATATGAGTCAAGGCTATAGAAATTAAGGGTGCTATATACATGGAATAAGAAACTTACAAGATCAAGTGGCGATTAAAAAAAAAAAAACATACATAAAACACTGCTGGAAAGTATTTAATTTCCTAGGTACAGGCACATTCAGGTTAGAAAAAATACACAAAAACAAAGACTTTTTGTTTACTTCGTTTGTGCTATTTGGCAGCGTTGAATAGAAATAAAAACTGTAGTGCCCTGATTATACAAAGCACTCTGAATCACATGACTGAAATTATGTTTTTTTCCAAGGTTTTTTCCCCTTTTCTTTGTTTCTTCTAAATAAAAGTATTCTTTGTGAATAAAGCTGACATTTACATTTGACAAATAGGGTTTTCGACAAAAAAAGTTTAAATAGATGATTAAGATTTATTGAAATCACCACTGTAAATTTATTGCTGGGACAAAATGTTTATCTAGCCCAAAATGAAGACTTCTGAAATAAGTAAAACTGCTTCGCACTGAATGTTAACGTATTGTAACAAATAGTTGTATCTGTAGCTTCATTGGGCTGTTTGTCGTGATAATTGGAAGTAACAGAAATGGACAAAAAACATGAAAATGATTACTTTGTTAACGAGTTAAAGATGTGTGCTAATACTTATGATAATGTGTGTACTGCAAATTAACATTAAAGATAGTAAACTTATTAATATTGACAGAGCTCTAGGCATGGAAATGTGCTATATGTGCTATAAAAATGTGTCATATTGCATGATGAAAACAACCAAGCAATTAATAAGTAAGTATCTTAACCATATTACAATAAATTATGGTACATTTCCTGCACCATATGTACTATCTAATCTCACCTATTTACCTAGGAACAAGGACTGTGGGAGAAAACTGGAAAACCTAGAGAAAACCCACATGAACATGAGAAGAACATGGAAAATCCACCAAGAATCTCCAACCCTGAGAGGTGAACATGCTAACATGCAAACTGCTCTTATATATATATATATATATATATATATATATATATATATATATATATATATATATATATATATATATATATATAATTTATTTATATTTTATATGTATAATATTATAAAATACTTGTTTTATGTGTAAAACAAATTTGTAAACCACCAATGAATGTACAAAACCTTCAAGGCCATACATAAAAAAAAAACTAAACTACTGTTATAAATATGGATACAGAAGTATTTTAGAATTGTAGGTGAAACACAAACGGCACGGTGGCTTAGTTAGCACATTCGCCCCTCTCAACGCTAGGGATTCCCAGTTTGGGTTCCCTCTGGGTTCTCCTGTTTCCTCCCACAATCCAAAAACATGGTTCAAGGTAAATTGAATGCTTCAATGCTGTTCCCCATGCAAATATAGGGGAGAATGTTTTAGGCACTGGGCAGATACTCACAGGACAGGACAATAGGAGGAACCTGGAGAAAACCCACGTGGAATCTCCTGCCAGATTGGAATTCAAACCTGGAATCCCCAGATTCCAATAATCCCTGAGAGGCAACTGTGCTAATCACTAGGCCACCATGCCACCCTCTTCATTTAATTAATATTTTAAATTTTATTTTATTCAACCAAATTGGCCATTCAACACAGTTTTAATTTCAAGCCTTTCTAATACAAGAACGGTAGGTATTCCCTGGTGCTGCCATAGATGGCAATGTAGCGCTGGTTGTTACTGATTAGCCATGGTGTGTCTACTTCCCTTTTCACAGCAGAGAGGCTTTCTGAAAGCAAGTCATGTTTCTGTTAGGTGTCCTCAGGTGAGTTATGTTTCAAAATGCAAATAGATGCTTATTATTGGGTAGAAATAAATACATGTGGGTTCAGAGTGGAACACAGCAGATGTATTGCTTGTTGGTATGTTCTAACCTGTTTTGAGAGTGTTTTACATATTTATTTTGACCACTTAAGTGAGTATCAACATGTGATTTTATGAGATAACTATTCAAGAAGGTTTATTAGCAGTATTAAAACTACAAATCTTTAGCAAGTTTTATTTATCTATCTGTAAAACAGATTGCTTGTACATATACTATGCTTGATTATATATACTAGCTACAGGCTTTTGAAATGTACAGTATGTTGTATTGTTATAACATGCATGTATGTATTTGTATGTATGTATATGTGTGTATATGTGTGTATATATATATATATATATATATATATATATATATATATATATATATATATATATATATATATTACATTTTATTTTATTGGCCTTGTTGCATGTACATTTGTGTTTTCCTACTTTGTGATGAACCAGCAAATGATACAAACAAAAGGGATTTCTTGATGAAAGAAATGTTTAAATAAACTCAGACAAGAGAGGCATTTGTGAAGGCAAGCTACAGTCTCTGTCTCTGTTTTTTAGGGATATTATCTGTTTACAGTCCTTAAGTCTGGGACCTGTAACATTTTTTGGTTAAAAGCACCACATTTTTTATAACTTTACTTTTACCTTGGCAACCCGCTTTCCATTAGCCTTGATTTTCATCAAAGCCTGTCTATCATAGCAGCCGCTCTGTTCTTCCTTTGGTGCTAGCCAGCCTGTATTCAGTATGCCAATTGCAAATGAACTACTTCTGGAATCTCCAGCTGAGAGCACACGTTTTAAAAGTGCCTGAGCATGCTGACACATTCTATAGCTGGCACAGACTCAAACACAGTCAAACAAGCACAACTACACATACACAGAGTAATACACCTTAGGGAGAGGGAAGAGAAGAAGGTGAAAGTATAAAGTTTGTCTTGTCCTCGTATCTTAGAGCTCAACTGCCAAGGTTCTCAATTTTTATCATCAAGCATATAAATTAAAATAATAAAATTAAAACAATAAAACCTAAGTCTTATATTAAGCCTATATCTAAAATTTGACTTCCTGCTTCATGGACGCACATTGATGCATCTAGGATGACCTTGAACCATGCATCTCTGCAACCAATAAATAGCTTAATATTTTGATAAGTCCAAAGTGCTTTTTTATGCTTTCTTTACATTATACACTGTTATTCATTCATTCATTATCTCCTGCTTATCCTCTATTAGGGTCCCGGTGGGGTTCCCCATGCCCATCCAGGGGAGAACGTCTCGGGCGCTGGGCAGATAGACCCAGGAAAGGGCGCCAATCCATCGCTGGGCACACACTCACTCACACAGACACACTCTAAACGGGGCAATTTTAAGAATTCAATTAACTTGATCCATGTTTTTGGACTGTGGGAGGAAACCGGAGAACCCGGAGGAAACCCACACAGACACGGGGAGAACATGGAAACTCCACCCAGATGGGGATTTGAACCGGGAATCCCTAGCGCTGAGAGGCGAACGTGCTAACCACTAAGCCACCGCGACACAGTTATTATTTTAGTAAATAATTTTTTACTTGGGTGGCACGGTGGCTTAGTGGTTAGCACGTTGGCCTCTCAGCGCTAGGGATTCCCGCTTCGAATCCCCATCTGGGTGGAGTTTCCATGTTTCCCCCCGTGTTCGCGTGGGTTTCCTCCGGGTTCTCCGGTTTCCTCCCACAGTCCAAAAACATGGATCAAATCAATTGAGTTCCCCAAATTGTCCCATATAGAGTGTGTCTGTTTGAGTGAGTGTGTGCCCAGCGATGGATTGGCGCCCTGTCCTGGGTGTATCTGCCCAGCGCCCGAGATGTTCTCCCCTGGATGGGCATGGGAACCCCCCCCCCCCCCCCGCAACCCCAATATAGGATAAAACGGAATGAATGAATATTTTACTTAAGCATGTTGATTTGGCTGGTGTATACATGCTGGTGTAAAGCTGCTGCTTTACTTTTAGGTCATATAATAAATAAAATTACTGCTGGACTTCTCGGTCGATAAAGCTGTAGATCTCAGGCTTGGTGGTGTTGAGTTGGTGATCTGGGATCTCATCTTTAGTAGAGATTGTGGCACTGAAATGATGCTGTTTCAGAGAGCCCTCTCAGCTAATTAGAGTCTGCAGTATCTGCCTTTTTCAGTTATGCTGCTCTAGTCAGTTGTGCCGGAGTTTCTTCCTTAAAATCACAACATAACAGGGAGTTTTTTTCTTACCACTGTTGCTTCTGCTTGCTCTTTGGGGGTTTAAAGGCTTACAACAATGTACTATTGTAAAAAGCTCTATATAATTAAATTACTTGAACAAACATAATTAAACAATTAGACTTTTCATACCACCATCTTTATTTTAAGGCTAAGGCTTTCTCCTTCCTGTTCCATTACCTTACCTGCTTTTCTTTTATTTGACCAAGATTCTGTCACCATACGCACACACAAGAAGATTTTTACCATTTGTTAGCTTTATCATAATCTTTGTTTCTCTAATTCATTAAGTTTTGATTTACTTACAAGTTTGTCCTACAAATCCAATTGAATCCTACTATACACCATACACCTAATTAAACAATCAACCCTGCATTATATTCTCATGTTGTTTTTGTTTTTCTTAGTATTGGGGGGGGGGGGGGGTTGGAGCAAATGCATTAACTGATTACCGATGTTCAAATAATGCTGTGTTAAGGTAATCATAAGGTAATCTAGTAAATCCTCTTTCAATACAGAGTAATGAGGTAAACAGCACACTACATTTCTAAAGCAGCTTGGGCAACACAGCACAGGTAACTTCTATGTGTATAATGGTACCACTGAAAAGGAAAAATATATTAGAATTTTATATATTTTACAACACACCTGATATTAAAAAGGGGGGGGGGGTAATGATCAGGTTTGATAATTCTACAGTGTACCTGGATTTTTTTGGATAACTACTGAATTGCCTCATTTCTAAGTCGCTTTGGATATGTCTACTAAAGGGTCTACTAAATGTAAATATGAATGTAATATTTTGGGTTAAAAAGAAATATGCTCCTGCTCTTAAGGTAAAATCTTTGTAAAAGGATGTCTATAAAGCTATGTTTTATACTTCAATTATATTAATTGATCATAGAAAACAGACATAAAACATTTAAAAGTTAAAGTCACATGTTGGTTTTATTTGTTTTTTTCAAAATAGGATTTTTGTGGTCAATACTGTCTCTAATTAAAAAATTATCATAGAACCTAGCGCTGGGCCTGAGAGAGCCCCAAAGGTAGAAGAGAGAGAGACTGTTGCACACCGTTATTCATCTTTCACAGTCTTTTTCTAGGAACATTGCATTTTATAACTGCAAATATTCAACTTTTGGCATTAACTTTTTTGCAAAGAAACCAAGTCAATATAGAAAACTGTTCACACATTTTCCCATTTCCCAGCTCCATTACTAAATCATATGTTACAATAATGATTCATATACTTTCCTTTTGCCTGCATGGTATTCTGGTTATGCTATCATAATGTGTTTTTTTAAACCACAATAGGCAGGTGCACCATTTATGAAAGAACCCTTTTCTTTGCTTTGTAAAAGATGAAGCTTCTTCAAAATTACTTCCTGTGAGTTTAAAAGGCTTTTTTGGGTATTATTCTTTACTAATAGATGACCAGTAATTGCAACTAATAACTTATTACCCATCTAAACACATATTTTAATAGCATGTATTTAGGAGACAGTTTCATCAATAGAATGAGAGACATGATAAGGGAGGGGGGTCTTTTCATCAGCCAGAAAGAAGGAAAATAGGCCTGTGTACAAAGAAACCTTAAAAGGCAACCTGTAGAATGTTTTTTTTCCTTTTGCAAGATTAATATATAACCTCATTCACTGACACTAAAACCCAGGCTTCTCCTTTTCTTTGTTTGTTCGTCCCACTTGAGGCAGCCATTGGGGAATTAAGAGTGTAGGTCTGTAATGGCCTCTATTATCCAAGCCATGGCAGTGAGACACCTAGCACCAGCTCAGAGTGTGTGAGCCATGGGAATATGCTCACATGCAGGTCAGCAATGTCAGTCCTTCACAATAAGACAATTATAAATGGACAACCATGGACAACCCTACCAGAGACATTCGAGTGGAGAAATTTTGGGTATCAGGTAATACAAAGTTGTGTCATGACATAAGACCATGCATTCTAAATGCCAAATACAGCTTTTAACTTTCCCAAACATTCTGGCCCTACCATTAATGTGTAATTAATAATGCAAAGTGCAAACTCTTCCATGTGTTCATAGTTCTCTAAATGCACAAGCTGAACATAAAACAATACTTACTATTCATGCTTCCCTTGCAAAAAAAAAAATTGGAACAAACCTTTGAGATTTAACCCTCAGGTTAAACTAAAGGAACTCCAAATGCAGTTATAGTGACAGTGTGACTGTTTTACAAACAATAGTTAAGTAGTTAGTAATACATTATACTGAATTTCTTAGTCACTAATGATTTAAAAACTTATTGTTTGTTTTTGTCTGTCTGTCTATATCATTACATGTCATGGCCAGATGTATGTAGATGTGGTCTGTTCAGATTTCCTTATGGAGTTCCAGTTTACACCAACAATCCAAAACATCCTAGTACTCAAAATAGATAAACAAAATTGCTCCTTGATTTAAATATAACCATACATGTGTTTGTGTCTGCCCTGTATAACCATACATGTTTTTGTGTGTGCCCTGTGTCTGCCCTGCTTTTTTCCATGCCAATCAGCTGCTTCAAGCTGCAGCAGGCTCTAAAATTTCATTTATATAAATAAATTATTTTTTGATGATATTGATGATATGTCATATTGCCTTATATATAATGGTAATAATTAAACCTGTTGTGCCCTTTTTTTTTTGTTATTTAATCAGCACAAATGTATACTTAAATGTATACATCCCTGTTCAGGACCCAATGACTGTAAATATTAAACTTACTTAACTGCTAGGTACTCAAATTATTCAGGAAAATTTAACTAATTATGCAAGTTCCACATAGATAAAGTATTTTATTGTTTTACTGGCATTTCAATAAACTTTGTATTGACCTGATGATTTAACTAAAGGGTTAAGAAATTTACTAGCTGATGTCACGAAGTCTCTGAAAGGCGGTGAGACCAAAGGCCTTTCCTGGCCTTTTCAAAGCTGCAATAACAAACCCAACACCAGACGGCCAATAAAGAGACTTCCACTCCATTTAAAGGCTATTAATATTCTCCTCTGGCCTGCCCGCTTTCTTTAAAGTGACAGGTCCAGACCTGCCCCTGAATTACACACACACACACACACACACACACATACACAAAGTCACTCAATACTGACTGGTTAACACTGTTCTTGTGGATGGTGTATTGCTGCCTGGGTGAAATCGTTCATGCACAATCTGACTTTTTTCTCACAGGCCACTGAACCTTAATGGAGCTTAACTGGTGCCTCTCTCTATATTCCTCTATTTGCCTCCCCACCTTTTTCTTTTAAATTTATTCGCTTTTTATCTTTTTAAAATATTTTTCCCAATTATTTTTTGAACTATCTGCAGTACCTAAATTACTCAGTATTTTTAAAACAGTTCCAAATTTCACAAATTGTGTTTTACATTTGGAGCAATTTTTATACCAACTCAGAGTTAAGCAGCATCATCAAATATACACACACAATTGATGTTGTGCTTTGTCACATTAGCCTGTAGTCCTGTTTAGTGAGTCGAAATGAAAAAGAAAATCAATAGCATGCATTTAGCTGTGGATAAAAAAATCTCTGAGGTTAGATACAAAGGATCTATATGATCTCTGCTAATTGTTTTAGTAAGTCAGCATTAAATAATATTTTAGGTTCTGCATTAAGAATTCCTCTGGACACTTTCTTTTTTTAAAGGTTTATCGTGAGGCAGCTTTGATGCAAAGTTGATGGGAGTCACACAAATTTTATTACATTTATTATACACATATTTTCCAAATAACACCTTCGATTCAAATAGAGAAGACACACCCACTTTTAAACATGGTCACATTGATTGTAACAGCAGGATTCTCCTTTGACCCATTGATGGTAATAACAATTGCCTAACAATACCTTAGCAGATGTCAGAAAAATTTACAAAATGGCACTGTATATATATATATCTTGTTTCAACAATTCATTCATGCCTTTTCATATTTCACAGGTTACAAGTTTTAATCATTACAGCTCGATGAACTTTTCGTAAAAGAAATGTTATTTATTGCTACAATAAAACAAAGACAGATACAAATACAGTTTGGAAAATAATCATAAATTCACTTCCAATGTCAAGAGTTAACTGCTTACTTCATTTTTATTTAACAGTCAACAGGTCATTTTATTTTCCAGTATAATTTTATATAAATAGATGGAGAATGATGGATATTAAAATCCTGCCAATCTACAGTACAGCTTACTTATAGAAAACCTTTTCAAAAGACTAAAAGATGTTATAGGGTCAAATGTAAACCAGTGTAGAATGCAAAGTCACGCAAGTTCCTGCAAGTGTAATTTGTAAGTATTCCAAAAGATTTGTCCATATAGTGCAGAGGTATTAAGGCGTAAGTGATATAGTATGGGATCAATCAAGTAAAAGGAATGATAAAAAGAAAATTCCTTTTGCTGTATTTTTTGTCAATTATTTTTATTTTTTATTTCTCTATATTATTTTTTGTCTCTATATTTGTTTTTTTTTAATCAAAAAGTAAACAAAGAAAAGTAGTCATCATTTTTATCATATGAGTTATCATTTTCCTACAGGTAGAGGAAAAGCAAATTTTGCTTTTAATTCAATTTTGTTAGTCAAAAAAGACTGAACAAATTGTGTAAAGAGGGAGAGGGGGGGAAGGGAGAGAGAGGGAGAGGACACTTAACAAAAATGGTGTTCATGGAAGAATTAAAATAAGAGAACATTTAAGTGCACTCTAATGTAAGTGCATTGTAGTTTGTCCTTCTTTCCTTGCCTTTCTGTAATCTTGATTATCATGAACTGCACCCGTGTGCTTCTGGTCTTGTCTAACTTATAATGATTTAATTTATGTTGATTTTATTATGTTTCATGACCTTTTGGTTTTCACTTGTTTTTGATAATTTTGTTGATTTAGTATTTAGATCTCCTGTCTGTTGTATTAATAAAAAATCTTATAAGTAATTAGATTTGACATTTCTTGTTTTCTAGTTACACATTTGTCTCCAAACTAGTCCTAGACAAGTGTTTGCATGGTTTATGGTGTTTTCCACACCTTGACAATTATAATGTTCCAATCAATTAAAATGCAATGTTATGCACTTCAAAAACTTGCACATTTTATCCAAAAATTAAAAACTAATGTTGGCATTCTTAAACATAATATAAAAGATTGTCTTCTGTGAAATCTGATTCAAAGCTATATTAAAATAGTTAATAAGCATTTGTGTAAAAGCAGATTATTGGCACAAAAAACGATGGCTGTATTAGAAGGAAAAAACGTTGATGGTTCTCATGCAGAGACACAGCGAGGTATTGAAGTATTGCCAGTGACATGAGCTGAATTAAGGGGGCTTGCCGGATTGAGGCAGGGAAGAGGAGTAAGAATGCGTGGCGGTGTTCAAATATGACATCCTATGCCATGTTCAGACTAACTTGTTGAAAGCCTGTAAAAGAATTGTGTCCCCATTGAACTAATGATCATTTGTCACATGACCAAATGTCCTTTATGGATGCAATATATGCCGAATGCAGAAACATATAAAATGAAAATAAAAACAAGTGACCTAGCATGCCAAGCATATCTATCCAAGAAGTATATCCAGAAATGACATCAGATTTAAAGTGGTCAAGAATGTGAATACTATAGAGACTAAAATGTAAATTTTAATTTTGTCTTTTTCATTCTTCTGTAGCTTTTTTAACTATATTTGTTATATACTTTTTAGACAAAACGGTGTGCATGTTGTATATTTTGTTCATCACTGGCAGCATTTTCATGTCCTTACTATAAAAATACCTTTACAATGCCTTTACAATGCAACATGGTATTGCATTTTGTATTTGCTGAATTAGGCAACATGCAACTCCAGATGCCATGGCAATTTTTTGGCAGCTTTTTTAGAATTTGAATAGATTTATATGGCATCCTTAGATAAGAAAATAACCTTCTAAAAGTAAAATAAAAAGGTATTCTATACATAATTAACTTGAAAGTAAAGCTACATTCACTTGGAACAATAGCACTAGAAAATGTTCCACTAATAAACATAAGCATAAACATGAAGATTAACTGTACTCCGGCTCAGGGAATTTGGGTCAGGAGACAAAATGCTAGTTGGCAAGGACCATTCTAGGTCACATGGTGACAATAAGGTGGTGTGGATGGAAAAAGATAGAAGGGCATGGTATATATTCCACATTAAACTTTTTAAACTATCAAAAAAGGTGGTAATAGTTGCTATGCCAACTGCAGTTGCTTATAGGTAGAATATGAGAATGGAGGTAAATGGAAAAGTGGCTAAAATTCACACTTCAGTTTATTGTTTACTACACTTCTCAGGCTTAAACTGGAAGTGGTGTTTGGGAAATATGACACAAGTGTGTAAAACTTCTGCTGCCTGTTTATGTTTCTCTCTTTTATGTTATGTTTTGTGAGAAAAAAGAGCACCATCATCTTAGTGGGACATGTGGGGCGAATGCTTTCTATATATGTCTGGTCGTAAGAGAATTTTAGTTGGTTTTGTGGTAATGAAAGCCCTTTTGAATTAAAACCCCATCTTTCTGTCACAAAGTGAGTTATAGAAATGTAAAGCTACATAAATGTAGAATCTTAAATATTAAATATTTAACGTTAGTAGCTTAAATCTGAGTGGATTATCTAATAACATTTAGCCAATGACTTCTTTCTTAAAAGGTCTGCAACTACACATCATACCCCTGTTGACTATTGAGGGGATATGCATGTATTGTGTAGTGTACATATATTTATAGTGGCTAATTGTATTGACAACTGTCCTGTCCAATGCGGGCAGCAGTGCACCCTCCAAATCAATGCTTGTGTAAGCTCCATTCCCCATAATTCACCTGCATGACCAGGCATACTCTCAACACCTGTAATCTATATTCCAATAGAGGTTAAGTTAAAATAAATAAAAATGTATTTAGTCATTTTTTTTATTCAAGAGATATAAATGCTTTTTGGTAAGCATCATTTTTTTAAGCTTCAAGTACACATGTATCATGTCAGTCTGTACTCATAAACAGCATGTAAAACTGGATAGTACACAAACATGCAAACACACACACACACACACACACTGTGCCTTTAGTTGTTCTACCTGCACTGTCCTTCTGGTTTACCTGCTGCAGGAGAACAGACTGTCAACATCAATTCAAGAGCCATCACAACGACTCTGCCTCACAACACCACACACGCACACAAAGGCATGCATACACACTCTGTTCGATGTAAAAAATCTGTGAAGAACTCCTCTTAGTCTTCTGATTCTAAACATGTAACATTGCGTGAGTTTGCATTGAGATATGAATTAAGTGCATATCTCTAGACATGTAGGTGTGTGTGTGTGTGTGTGTGTGTTATATCATGGGGACTTTTCTCTCTAGTAAGCAGCAGATTTTGGAATTTGCCAATTTATTTTTTATTATATTTTTAGGTAAAAATGTTTAAAAATGCAATTGAGGTAAAAGGTTAGGATAGATCTCCATGAAATCATTGAAAGTGTATGTAAGTACTTATACATAATAGCAAATGTATGTGTGTGTGTGTGTCTGTGTAGGTTTTGGGCGGGGGGATGAGATTGACGCTCATTTGCAGCTGAATGCTGAATATAATAGAACTAGCGAAAGATAAAGAGACAGAAAAGGGGTTGTCATTTGCATCTGTATGATTATGTAGTGTACCAGTGGGTTACAGCTGGTATGAGCAGCAATGTGTGCCTCAGCCCTCAGAGAGAGAGGTGTGTGTGTGTAATATATATATATATATATATATATATATATATATATATATATATATATATATATATATATATATATATATATATATATATATATATATGCTACATATGCACTGCATGCATCATATTAAAACTCCAGTCATTTTGTGATGTGGGTGTTTACATGCCTTTCTGGATTATCTTTTGCAGACTACTACTTGCTGTCTATTTTGCAGCAGAAAGTAAGCCAGATTGCAGAAAGACCAGTTACACACACCCACCCTATACACCTACAGACTTAATGTAATGTGTGACAGTTAACACACAACTCTTTTATGCTATATGTTACATGAATTAATTAATTATAATAATTGATATTCTGGTTCCCAACCACAATATGGGGTCCAACGCTCCACAAATAGACAATTTAGGATCACTGAGGGCTGGCAGTATCAGGTGCACCCTCTGGTGTTCTGTCGGTGTCAGGTGTGCCCTCTGGAGTGACAACAAAATGGCGCAGTTAAGGCCAGACATTGTCATTACTGTTCTTCTCTTGATGTTCTTTTTGTCCATTTTTTTGTGTTTTCCCCGACATCTTAATTTATGAGTTTAGTACACATTTAGAAATCAGACCTTTTGGAAGTTATTATTGTCCTTGTTGTGCTCCCGTGCTCAGTACAATACAGAAGCAACCTTCATTCTATTTGAGGACTTTAATATGGCAAACTTTAAATAAATTATGCCCAAACTTGTACAGGCACATTATTTGTCCAACATGTGGTAAAAATACACTGAACTGGTAACAGTACCATAAACGAATGGGTGACGCTTGGGGCAGAACTTGCAATATATGGGAATTAGAAACAATAAATGAACCAGCTGATCAGTGTGAAACCTTGTAAACCAGGGTGAGACCTACAATATGAATTGAGTTTGTAGCAGTACCAGGAACATGGCATGTTGATTCTGGTACAATTCCATTAATGATGGAATTAATTCCATCTATGTCTGATGAAGACATAGAGATTACAGAAGTAGTTACAAGCAAAACATCTTGCTTTGGGGCCCTTTACAATTGTATATGATTTACATTAACCTGGCTATTCCAATACATTAACTTAATTCTTCTTTAACCATTATTTCATATGAACAATTGTGTGTGTATGGTCAATGTCTTGCTGCATGACCCATCTTCTCTTCAGTTTAGTTCATGGACAGATGTTCTGAAATTTTACTTTACAATAATCTGTTATAATTCAGAATTCATTGTTACATCAATGATGGCAAGCCATTTTAGCCCAGATGCAACAAAACAGACCCAAACCATGATGCTACCTCCACCATGTTTTGCAGATGGGATAAAGATCTTATGCTGAAATATGGTGTTACTTTCTCCAAACATAAAGCTTTTTATTTGAACCAAAAAGTTTTATTTTGGTCTTTTCCATTTATGAAACATTCTCGCTGAAGATCAAGCATTCAGGCTTGATCTTTAGTAAACTGCAGACAAGCGACAATGTTATTTTTGGTGAACAGTGGCATGCACACCATTGTTGTTTATTGTTCACCCGATAGTGGATTCATGAACATTAATATTTTCCAAAGTGACTTTCTCAGAAATCTTCTTATCTGTGCTATGAAGCACTTATACACGATACATGATACACTTGTAAAGAGCAAACTTCTCTCTGAATCCTAAAATGGTGCCCATTCATGCCTGATTGTCAGCCAATAGATTAAAAACATAAGACTCTAATTTCACCTTCAAATTAACTGCTAATTACTGCAAATATTTAGTTTGGATCATTTTTCTTAATAAATAACTGACCAAGTAGTATATTTTTGTCTCAAATCAAATTTTATTCAGCACAGTACAACTTGCAGTGAAATGCTTGGAATGACGACTACTCACATGAGGCCATTTAAAGGTCACAAGATTCAAAAAGCATATTAAGAAGCTTTTAATTTACATTTAAAACCTAAAGTGCAAAGATTTTATTATCAAATTAATTTTGCAAAAATGGAATTCAACTAAATTAAAGGTATTTACATTTAAATGTTAAATGTTAATTAATTAAAATATATAAGAAACATCAAGCTGAGAATTACTTAAAAGAAAAATTTTAAACTGAAATCAATTTTGTACAGAGTTAAATTATAAATGTAAATGCATAATATATTTCACTTAGAAATTCAACTTATATTTTTTATTCCTTCCATTTTACTTACATCCATCGTATATTTGGATATAACTTCTATTTTGTATCTCAGTTTGATGTCTCATTTGTTTTACTGGATTATTTTTATCTACTTTTGGGACTTGTGTGGAAATCTGAAGATATTTTAAGATATTTTTTTATATTTATGCAAAAATATAGAAAATAGTAATGGGTTCACAAACTTTCAAGAACCATTGTTTCTCTTTAAAAGAATTCCCAACAGTAGGTTAGGTCACCACCAGTGCAGCGCTTGCTCAGAAATGGTGGCAGGTGGGTATGAGTGGGTCTGCATGTGCATCAAGGATTTTAGAGAATTACCTCGTGTACAGAAGGACAGCAAAAATGCTACTTCTGTTCAAGAAAACATCAAGACTGACTGAAATTATGCACTGACAGATAGGGTTTGTGGGTGTACAAGAGCAACTTCTCATAATTATCCTGGAGCAATTCAGTGATGAACAATGAATGTGAAAGTGCCTTGTTAAACTAAGCATTTAAATTTTGAGTCAATGGCTAGGAAACTCTTTAGTGCATAATCCAATTGATAAAGTGGTGGTCAATATTAAAACGGGTAAATACAAAACATAACAATTGTTAAGCACTGATTATGCAAGTATGGGTTGTCATTAGTCAAGATTTGGCACAAGAACTAATATTTACTGTGCAAGGATAAATTACAGAAGACTTGAAAAAGAAGGGCCAACAATGTAAATAGTTACAGTAACCATTGAATCTTTACTTAAGCTCACTGAATTTTTATTTTTTTATTTTTTTATTATTATTACATTGCTTATATTATATATTACTTTTTTTTACACTTTTGCTATGTGTGTTTAGTAAAATGCTGAATAGTCACATAAATCATTTTGGAATTTTCTTAGTCCACTATATTTTGAAAGCCTAATTTCTCCCATAATCCCTCCAATGTGTGCAGGTCTTTTACTATGTATTGATGCATTTATTTGCTTTAGATTTCACCAGCCACTTAACTATGAAGCCACTTTTAAGCAAAGTCAGTATCTCTGCACGTTTTACACATTTATGTAGACATATTTCTCAAAATATTTCCACAAACTCTAGTATTGTCTGTCTGGACGCCTTCCTCTCTGATCAAGGTCTTCTTGTGAAAAGTGGATGTTTCTTGTCACATAATTACACATTCTTGGCACTTTCTGTGGGACGTCTGGCATGCTGCATGTGGATAGTATTTCGATTTACTTCTTCTTTTCAACTTTTTATTTCAGAGGCAATTTTGAGATGTTAAGTGAATACTAACAAATAAATAAAGAGGCTGGCATAAAGGACAATACAGGAGAAAGGTTTTGCAGGTGGAAAGCTGTAGGAGGTAGAACGGCTTTCTGGTTCAGTTTGGTATGCCCAATATTTACTGATTTAAAAACACTATGAACTGTCGCAAGGCAGATATGACTTTTACATTTACAGAAAAACAAAAATTGTTGCTACAGACTTTTATGAGCAGTAAAAATTATTTGTTTTCTTATATAGAATGATCGCTCTGTAAATTCAAATCAAGACCACAATCTTTCTCAATTATAACTCCCGCATGAGTTTTATGAATTTAAAACATTGAAATACAATATGTATTGTAAGAAAATACGATGTAAAAGTAAATAATGTACAGTAATGTACATATACTGTAATTAATAATATACAAAGCCTAAATAATGTTACAGATATGTATTTAATAAAATTCTATTAATTACTTTTAATTTTAAGGACAAATCACATTGAGCTCTTCTTACTAATCAACAGTGAGGAGATTGTGGCATTTTTGTCAAAAATTAGATTTTGTGCTTACTGAAACATTTATGTTTGCCATGAGTTATTGTCCTGTTGGAGGATGTAGCCCAAATGACCCAATTCTTGCTTCTTGGAAGGGGCAAAATCTTTTAAATGTATTCTTCTTATATCATTTACATAGCTTTCTATCCTTTTATCTAACCTTTGTTTTTTGGCAAAGCATACCTTGAGTAGATGCCTGGTCAGTGGAAAACCGAACATTATCCCATATAAGTTAAGGCCCTGTCTTTGACTTGCCACAATAAATCCATGTTTTCTAGCATCAAGCCCCATTCTCAGTAATCATAACACATGTAGGTGCTGATCTGAGGATTGCGCAAAGTCCATTGAAATTGGTGCTCTGCTGCTCACTCTACTTGTATACCACTGCTTTGTTTGAAAGATAATGAAATTCTTCCACTAGTGTACAAAGTCTTTTGCAAATCACTTAAAATATGAAGTCAGTCCTGGGAGGCTTTTAGTTTTTTCATAGTCATTTGAGTGAGCCTCTATTGTGCCAAGATTTTAGCAGGACCGTTAATTATGCCTGATTCACTCATCACATCCCAGAAAACTGATGCACCACTTCTGAATTAAGGAGAATGGCTTTAAACATAATATTGTCCACAGATTACCTAATTGATTGTACTTACACTAACCACACAAAACAGTATTCAACTAAATGGTGGCAAATATTAAAATAAGGGGATGCCCTAATTAAACTCCGCCCCCTTAAAATCCCCATCAGTCACACTGTCCATGGTGAAATCCTTGCTCCCCACAGACACCCCCAGTGCTACAATACTTATGCTTTCAAATGATCAGTGCTTCTTTAGAAGTTGTTCTTTCAATCACATGTAATTATCATTACACATTTTAAAGAAATGTTTTGCATGCATTATTTGGCCTTGTGACAACTACAACTTTTCATTAAGCGAAATTAAAAAGTGTTATGTGCAATGCATTATAAAATGTTGTGGAATAGGCAGAATGAACGTAATATGCATTAGACTTAAATAAGTAGGAGAAATGTACTGGATAACCTACTGCTATCCTTTGCTTTAATCGAAGCTATATCACATGATCATGCCAATTAAAAAAAAATGTAGGTGACCTGGAATAAAACTTTACAAGTTGACTAATTACTAAGATGCAACCATAAACACAAATTATGATTATGTTAAACAGCAAAGAGCACTATGACTATGATGACTTACATTTATAATGGTAGTATGACCTCGAATGACGTTTGTAAAATTTTAGACATTTCCATTTCAGTAGTACATGTCATGCCTCATTTGTAGACAAAATAGCATTTTGTGTGTTGTCCTGCTCCAGACCAGATTTGTAAAAAAAATAAATAAATAAAAAATAAACTTACCTAAGATAAACCTTAAAAAAACATTTTTAATATATTATTTTAATTATTTCAATAAATTTTTATTCTTTAATATATTTATAAATAGTGCCCACATTTTCTGGAAATGTAACAAATAAAATACAGTGTATTCTGTCAGAGAAGAATGATTGAATGATACAAATGATTAAACTAGTGTGGGCAAAAATAAAATTTATAGCTTCTAATTTTGTGAAGTGGTTCAAAACTGTCTTACAAAATTCTTTAAAAAAATGCATGAACGGAAAACATAATAGTTTATTGAAGATAGTTGAGATGTTGCACCCCACCTCTTTTTTTAACACATCAGGTCTTTGTGAAAGAGATGTGTTTTCAGTTGTTTCTTTAAGATGACAAGTGACTCTGCTCTGGATTTAGCTGGGATGATGAGAAGCTCTGTTTTTACTAAATTTAATTTAAGATTATGGGCCTTCACCCAAACAGATGTCGGAGAGGCAGGCAAAAATTTAAGATAGTGGTGTTATCAGGGGCAAAATACTAATGAAGCTGAATGTCATCAGCATAGCAGTGGTATGAGAAACCATGTGCCTGAATGACTGTGCCCAGTGATGTCAATGAAAAAAAAAATGTTGTATAATGAAAAGAGGAGAGGACCAAGTCCAGAGCCCCAAGGAACACCAGTGAGTATTTGGTGAGAGTTGGAAATCTCCCCGTTCCATGACATTTTGGAGGTCCTGTACCAGAAAAGCCTAGTTCAAATAGAGTGTACAGTAGAATCTGATTATTTACTGTATCAAAAGCTGCCAAAAGTAATATGAGGACAGAGGATTGAGAGTTAACTTTGGCAGATTTAAGTGAGTCAACCATAGACAGCAATGCTGTCTCAGTGGAGTGACCACACCTAAAACCAGACTGATTTACCAGTTTGACAGCCACTGTAAAACATTGAGAAGGATGTATAATGGTCTGTAGATTTATTGCTGGATCAAGAGTTGGCAGCTTGCACAGTGACTGGCACACTGGACTAAAAGATATACCACAGCATTTATTAATGCAATACACTAGTATATCTAGTTGATAAGGAGTTTATATGTTGGACGGGCGATGACCCCAAACATAATTCTACAATAGAAGTCAAGAAGAAAGCCATAGACTTCAAATGGTAGAATGGCTTTGAACAGTTTCCAGAACTGAACCTCATTGTGTTTGTTGTAGATGAACTGGACAAAAAGGTGAAAGCAAAACGATCAATAATTGCAGCACAGTTGTGGGACCTTTTACAACGATGCTGGTTAGATGTTTCTGAAAAATGTCTGAATTCCATTAAAGAAAAAAATGCCTTGTTTGAGTTCAGCCGTTACATCTGCAAAAGGTGGCTAATTTAGGCTTTATTTAATTATGTAAAACACATATAATTGGGTAAATCCGGTATACATAATGCATTACAAGTGCATTTATAAAGTATTCATAATACTTGATACCATTTGCCACATGCCTTTGTCAATGTACATTCATGTTCACAATCATAGTCATAAATTGTTATAACAATTTGAAATAAGACTTTATAACTTGATGCATTATAATATGTAACTTATTTAAACTCGATTATTTAGATGTTCAGACATTATTACTTAAAAGAAGATGATTACACTTTACTTAAAGTATGTAAAGGGTATAATGTACTATGTATGCAGTCTTTTTCAAAAAGGTAATTAATGACAAGACTTTACGCCTGTAAAGAGAGCTTATAAGCTTTTATAAACAGTTATGAACACTTATAAAGTAATTTCCATGAAAATTATTAATTGTACTTATTAAGTACAAACATTTATGTTACTGGTCTCTATAATAAGTTAATTAATATTTTTTTACTTCATTATGTCACTTTGTGTTATAAAGTGTTAAGACATGTTCTTATAACCCTTTAAGTGTGGTTATCTACATCTATGGACATACAGAAAGAATGAATACCAGTTACCCATAATCGTGTCCGTTGTACACTACGTACATTATATATTAAAAGAAAAAAATACATTTACTGTCTTATGTAGTAGCATGATATAAACTTTCTGGAATAAAAACTGAACTGTAGAAAACTATAGAACTATAGAAAAAAAATTGACAGCATCTGACTAAACAGCCTAATATAAGAAAAAAAAAAGAAAATAACAGATTACCATGTAATGATTGTTTTAGATTTTTTTTATATTTACAAAAAGGCAGTAAATATAAAAGAAAGTTACTGAACAAATATGAAGCATTACATTCTTTTCATGGTTTCATTTTTATGTACTCAGTAAGAGATTTACTCTTTTTCAGTTTAAAACATTTTTAAATGATAAAATGCCATCTGTTTAATAATAATTATTAGGCTTTTATTATTTTTTTTACAAAAATATGATTAGTTTAAGGGCATGGTGGCTTAGTGGTAAACACGTCCGCCTCTCAGCATTAGGGATTCCCGGTTCGAATCCCCATCTGGGTGGAGTTTCCATGTTCTCCCCATGTCCGTGTGGGTTTCCTCCGGGTTCTCTGGTTTCCTCCCACATTCCAAAAACATGGTTCGAGTCAATTGAGTTCTCCAAATTGCCCTATATATAGTGTGTGTATGTGTGCGTGTCTGTGTGAGTGTGTGCCCAGTGATAGATTGGCACCATGTCCTGGGTGTATCCGCCCAGCGCCCGAAACGTTCTCCCCTGGATGGGCATTGGGAACCCCACCGCGACCATAATATAGGACAAAGCGGAAAATAATGAATGAATGAATTAATTAATTATTAGTTTAATTGTATAATAATAAATCATTTTGTATGTGTGTGTTTATGTGTGTGTGTGTGTGTGCCAAAAGTATACGCTCATATGAGCTAAAGTAACATCCCAATCGTAATCCATAGGATTCAGTATGACGTTGGTCCACCCTTTGCAGCTAGAACAGCTTCAACTCTTCTAGGAAGGCTGTCCACAAGGTTTAGGACTGTGTTTATGGGAATGTTTGACCATTCTTCCAGAAGCACATTTGTGAGGTCGCCCATTGATGTTGGAGGAGAAGGCCTGGCTCTCAGTCTCCGCTCTAATTAATTCCAAATGTTCTATCTACTAAGATCAAGCGTTATTGAAAAACACATCTCTAAGCTATAGAAATTGTATTTTCTTTTTACAATTGACTTAATCTTTTATCTTAGCTTTACAATATGTTCCAGGATTACAATGTTAAAAACCATTGTCTGAATCATCTCGTTGTATTAACATAGCTTTTTCTAATTTCATCACTAAGCCCTTTTAAAATTAGTTTTGTTCCTTATGAAGAATAGTTTCTTTAATTGTGAATTTCTAATAAACACCATGTTATTCTAAAGTAACAGCAAACACTACAGGTGAAGTCAGGTGGAAGCCAATTAATCTGGTCAGTATTGGGTAAATATATAAATGATTTTTTCTTGAAAGGAAGCAGTGGTTTATGTCAATACTGTGCGGCATTTTACTTGTTGCTGACTTAACCTAAGACATAACTCAATGTGAAATTCAGAATTGCAGGAATTTTTCAGCAACTTTATAGTAGATGCCTAGTAATGCCTACAAATGACACATTTCAGTTTATGTCAGATTAACAGAATTTAAAGTTAATTTGTCATAGGATTGTTTTTATTTATTTATTGTATTTCAACTCGTGTTATTTTACAGAAAATATGTTTTATGTTTTTCTTATACTTTTTTTTTATCATATTGAGACTGTAGAATTGCTTGGAAAAATGTTTAACATATGTTAATGCCTATAAAAATAAACTTCCTTAATGCTAAGTTTGTAATAGTTAACTCGGTAATTTTATTAATAAGTTGTCATTGGGAGGGTAAAAGTTTCTGAAAGTTGTGTGAAAAGTTAAACGTCTACATCAACCACTCTTTCTGGTGCTGCATTTAATGAATGGCACTAACTGATTTAACGTTGGTGGGAGGGATGATGTGAAAAGGGGTTGGGTAGATTTCTGGGGGAAAGGGTGGAGAGGTATTGTCCCTGGCTCATATCCAGTCTGTTGGATACCACAGAATAAAGAAAGATCATGGTTAAGCAAAAAGAGCAACACACTCAATAGGGTGTTAAATAAATAAATTTAACTGATATGCTATTCTGAGTGAGCATAGTTTTGTGTTTACAAAATTAGTGATTCAGTATGTTTGTCATGCCTTGCTTAGGTCAAATATTTAAACAAATATTTAATGAGATTATGCATATAGTCTTTTGCAGGACTACAAAGTTAACTCATTCTTTACAATAAACAAAGACCTGGAAATTTAAAAAATACCTTATTTGCTTTATTGCATTGAGCATATTGAATAGTGGTTCGGATAAAATAAATAGTACATTATGTGTTGCAATTTGATTCAATGTATTTTACTATTAAGTGTATTAGTAACATTTTACAAGACTAATAATAAAACTGTCATATTCAATTATTTTGCCCTTTGAAATTGATACAATATAATAACAACAATTAATCACATGTTTTAAATAGGTTTTGTGATGAATTAAAACAAACTCAAAAATCAAGTAAAGGGTTTTAGAAATTATTATGCTATCACGATTGATATAGCCACATTGCATCAAGAGTACTTTAGAAAATCTTTTTTTTTGCATAAATAAATGCAATTTTCCAATGTACTATGAAATGAGTCATATCCAAATTTTGTCAAAAAACACTTCCAAGTTTTCTGACCTGAAAGTCATGGATTAAAAAACATACGTTTTTTTTTTTTTTTTTTTTCAAACAACTCCATATTGTAATATTGTTTTTGAAAAGATAACAGAATCCATGTACCAAAATTCAAAAGCCTATACAGATTTCTACAAATATTCAAAACACAGTATCTGTGGTGACATACTAGTAGAGCTCTGCTCATAACATAAGTGATCTGCATTTGTGTAGGCTTATACTGGTATTTTTAAGAAAAGTATGCTACCATCAAGATGACAACATTTCTAAGGAAATTCATTTATATTTCAGAAAGAAAATGCCAGACCTTATACTATAAAAGTTACAACAGTGTGGCTTTGTATAGTACATGTGCTTATATAGGTCAGATTAGACTGAGAGGCAAATGTGCCATCTTTTTGAATTAATTACAAGCATTGACTTATATTTCTTCATAATTAGAAAAAAATGTTTATTAATAATGTATTATTTTTGTAATTAGAAATAATTTTAGAAATAAAGGCAAATTATTGTAAACCAGATCATTTCAGATTATTGTCTGAACACTAAATAGATAAAAACGTAATAATAGTTGGATAATAATAGTAATAGTTGTAATAAAAAAGTAATAGTAATGAATAATAGTTAATCCTCTCATAGGGTCACGGTGGCCCTATCCAGCTCTGGGCAGATAAACCTTAGACAGGGCACTAATCTTTTGCTGAGCACACTTACTCACACAGACACACACTATATGGGGCAATTTAGAGCATTCGATTTACCTTGATTGATGTTTTTGGAGAGTGGGAGAAAACTGGAGAACCCGTAGGAAACCCACTCAGACACGGGATAACATGGGAACTCCACCCAGATTGGAGGGAGAACATGCTAAGTAAGATCTAAGCTACTGTACCGCCCACATTCCAAATTGTTTGTCATTATAGTGGAAGGGTGTGGTACACGTTTATATATTAGTTTATACATTTTATAATTTTTTTTTTTTACTTGAATGTCAAACATACATGGCATTTAATCAAATCAGCCATAGGCTACATGGATTTTTTTAATAATTTATTTCTGTTTTAAAAACTGACATTGAAAGGAATTTGATTAAGGAAAATATGTCCTTTTACAATATCAATTATTACAAAACAATACAACCCAACAGGAAGTTATAACATTTACATGTTTCGTACATTAAAACAAAAAAACACAAATATAACAAACAGAATAATGACTTATACCTGAAATTAGCTATTTTGAAATAAAAAAGTGCAATTATTTTAGTAAAGTATGTGGTGTTCAATTGAAATCATGCGTAGGTTATTAAAAAAAAAGTCTCCAACTAATAAAAGTGAACCATATGTAAAAAAGTAAAAATGCATATGTTTCACACCTTAATTATATATTTTGTACTTAACGTTTTCCATAAAGTGCAACTTTATATTTGGGCGTTGATATGGCAACATAATGAACACAATTTAGATTAAATTAATTTTGTAAACACTTAATGTATTCCATAACATATTTTACAGCACATACCTGAATGCTTAAAAATATAAACAAGTTAAATGGAAATGTGCATTTCTGTGTGGATTAACAGCACTGCGAATTGTAATTAAAAAGCAAATGTGAAATATACTACATGGGTACTGCAGTAAACCGTAACCAATACCTTTAAATTTCTATCAAATACCTATAATGCAGTACTTATCTATGTAGTGAGGATGGGGTGAAATATATAAATATGATGCTAGTAGTGATGTCAGTAGTGTATAGAAAAACAATTGACAAGGACTAGGTAGTGAAAAGAATAAAACTGGCATGAAATCTGGGAGAGTGACACTCGGTTTTCTAATCTCAATATAGTACAAAGTAATGCCTTGCTTACTTTCAATTTGCTAAATAGGATAACATAAATTTTGCCTAAATTGTCCATATAAAAGCTGTACTAAGAACATGGGTGATCTGCTATGTTGTTAGTCTGCCAACAACTGATTACTGTCATATGGATTATAGAAAGAGAACTCAAACTCTTAAATTCAAACTCCAACTTGCATTATCCTAATTCTATTTAGGCTCTGCTGCATAGTGTGTGTGTGTGTGTGTGTGTGTGTGTGTGTGTGTGTAATATTGATGAGTATTAGTAAGTTTAATCACAATTATGTTTATTCAGTGGCAGTAATGTGTTTAGAAAAATCTACAAGTTTAAAACAGTAATAAAACATCATCAAAGTCATTAAATGGGCTTTTGATTCATTGGATTTATATATTCGTTTTGATGGTGTGTAGTTTGTTGCGGGAAAATTGTTACACTGAATGCACAGACGTGGTGTTTTTTTTAATAATTTAGTGATTCAAAAAACCAAGTCTATAAATAAGCCAGTTGTTATTTTTGACTCAACTCCTGGTCACTTTGATCATCAGTGAAGCATACATCAACGTCACTTTCTTCATCACTTTTTTGCTCCTCAGTTTGATCGTCCGGATGAGCGTCTTCCTCAGATGATCGCTTTTTCATAGCTTGATGGCCAGGATGCCTGGATTTAATGTGGCGGTCCAGGTCACGGCGACGCACAAGAACCTTGCCACAGTATTCACACCGGTACGGTGTGTTTCCCTCTGCATGTAGGCGGACGTGCTTGTTGAGATTGCTCGGGTCACCAAAAGGCCGGAAGCACACTTTGCACTTGAGGGGTTTGTAGCCCGTGTGTGTCCTCATGTGTATCTTAAGTCCATACTTCCTAGAGTATAATTTTCCACAGTACAAACAGAGGTGACCTTTTTTTGGTTTGCCTGTTACATTGTTCGCACCTGCCGCAACCACTGAGTTTGTCACAGAGGGCAAGGGTTCTAACCGGGCGCGTGCTTTGTCCACGTGCATGGACATATCCCTGTCTGCAGTGCTGCAAGTGGGATTAACCTCTGTGGAAAGTGCTGGGCTGCCATAGTAGGAGGAAACTGAATCTTGGCACCGGAGAAGGTGAAACTTGAGAGGGTAGTATGGTGAACCATAGAGCAGTTCTCCATTATAGACAGTGAAGGGTAAAAAAGGCATGCTGCCACATTCCCCATTGTAGGACGATGGCAATGAAAAACGCTCAAGAGGCAACCCATGTGGAAGGTTTGAGTACCGAGTCCCAGGTGAGACGTGCTTAAAAGCAGAGGTCTCCTCAAAATGTGATAGTAATGAAAACCCCCGAGTGAGGGGAGGCACTGGGTCTGTGGGGATACGGTCACTCTTTGAGGAGTGAGTCAGCTTCGCAAACCCAAGCACATCGGATTTTGCATCTCCATTAGCAACTTCATCTGACGGAGAGAACATTTTGGCAAGGCCTGCAGGTATGAAAGCTGAGCGTGTGCCGGGTTGGAATGGGATACATGAGCCTGCACTGAGCAAGCCATGAAAGTGTCTTGCTGAAGAGGTCACGCTCATGTCGAGTGCACGGTCCTGATCCTCCTGGCTTACTCGCCTTGGCAAAGCTGCTTTATTCACAAAAGGTGAAGCAGTGGCTCCGCCTGGTATGTCACCTGATTTTGGTGACCGGTTGAAGTTACTGTCAGGCGCCCGTGGTACATGATCAAAGCCGACAGGTGCTCGTGCGTAGCTGAGAGCGCAGTGAAAGTGTACATGAGCCTTGAGTGTATTTGGGTAACGGAATATTCGCCAGCAGTAACAGCAGATATAACGCTCCTCACCTAAAAAAGAATAATAAAATATTAAACATTTAAGAAGTTTGTCCTAAAAGTTATTATACTTATTAGCATAGCCCTTAAGAATTAATCCCTAATAATTCAACCTAAAGGTCTTTATTTGTATTTTTTATAATAATAAAAAAATTAATGTTTTTAGAGGGTACTTCCTCAGTGACGAGCATTAACTTACATTTGAGTTTGTCACTATTAACATACGAGAGCTGTTTGGTATTTCTTGTGTTATATGAGATTGGCTTTAATCTTAAAGTTTCATTGTCATATAAAACATGTAAACATTTGTGCACATTAAATGGATATTTAAATACTTATATCAAAGTTAAATATAACTGAAAAATCAATAACCCATTTCATTTAAAGGGAATTATTATTGATTAATAATTTAATCTTTGTGTAGTAATAACCTAACAATAGCTTTTTATTACTGTTGTGTCTCACCAGATGAACTGAAATCAACTGAATGTAAATAAATGTATTATGTTATTTATATACTGAAATCTGCCGTTTACAGACACACACACACACACACATCTCTTTTCCCCTGCTGAAGTGATAGCAGATGTTGCTTGAAATCGCAGGACGTGAAAAACAACAAAACATACAATAAGTCTGGACCATCCCATCTGTTAAAACCCAAACACACACACACACACACACAACTGGCAGCAATAATTCGGTGTAATAAAAGTCAGCATTCAGTGTGTAACAATGGCCTTTAATTCACCGTACAACACCTTTCTCTTTCATTTCACTTGGCTTTTTTGCACATGAATATTAATACGTCTGTGTAGTTAACCTCGCTTAAGCGACTTGTTTGCGATCAATATTTTTAAAAAGCTGTTAAGAAAATAAAAGTAGAGCAAATTCTTTTTTGGTTCACACATTTATTCATTCCATTCTGTCTTACAACCAAACACGGTTATATTCAAGAACAAGGCTACTCATATTTATTATAATTTATTACAGACATCTAAAATGCAATTAGGAACGGTTTATACTATAAACCATAGATCTGTTGCCTAAACAGAATCCAAAAAGGATTTAATTTAATCTAATCTCGGGGTTTAGCTGGTGGCACCAAGAATTAATCCGTTTATAAAGCGTCGCGTTTGGTTTTGCTGAAGGATTAGCAACATAATACGCGTTGTGCTTAAAAAGTGACGTTTTTTCTGTTTTTTTTTCGTTGACGATGATGACATTTTAGTCGAATAATTAATAAAATCGCATGGCTATTATTGTTTTTGAAAAAAAAAAAACTAAATGAAATAGTCAGTCACTTTGCTGTTATTCGTACTAAACAAAAAGACTTTTGAGGAATAAGTTTGGGCTTCTCTTGATTATTCTAGTGATTATTTTTATTATTAACTTTCGCGTTTGTTTTTTTAAATAGTAGTCAAAGCAGCAGAACCCACCTCTCTCGTCGTGGGTGGGGGTCGCGGTCGTGGGGATGTGGAACCACTGAGCCAGACAGTCGGAGTACCACACACTGAGCTCCTCTCCGGCAGGGATCTCCCTCAGTGCGCGATAAAAGACCTGTAGCACAAATCATTTATCTTATTCCTTCTGGTATCATAATAGCTCATGCACAGGCTATAAAAACCTATCAAACAATTCGTTTTTTTAAATAAAAATGGCCAAATCGCCAAGAGACCTATTTGATTTCCTGGAACACGTTTTCTTTACCTGATTTACGGACTTATGTCTATTATTTTCTTGTTTGTTAGAGCTATGAGTAAACAAAACATATGTAAAAAGTAAGCAAATCTGGTCAGAAAATATATTTTATATTAAAATATATTTTTTTAGAAATTACAAAGGCATATGTGATTTAAATATCGTTTTAAAAATGTATGTATGTCATGTCCTTTTCGGTATTTTTATTTATTTATTTATTTTTATTTATTATTATTATTATTATTATTATTATTATTATTATTATTATTATTATTATTACACAGAACTTATTTGACAATATTTATATCTCACTTTACAAAACAGACTTTATGAAACTGCCCGGTAATTAGCTAACCAAAGCGGTAACAATTTGTAACTTTAATATCTTCATTTTAAGAATTGTAAGCGTCTTTCTCAAACTCTTAGTAACGTAAGAAAAAAGCATTTGTAAATTAGCAGTCCGACCCACTTTATTACACCTCGTGCAGTTTTAAGTTAAAAATGTAAAGACTTCTAAGTTGACTTTTGAGTAATGGACTAAACTAACGCAATAGCCCTGAAAAGCAATGAATGAAAAAAATGTATCTGCTGTGTTATGTAGCAGTATGTTTGTTTGTAGCACGTGTACGATTGCCAGGGTTCGACTGTTAAAATATAACACATGACCCATCTAATTAAGGGTATTAAATCTAATTTTAGGTTAAAAAGAAGTACCATCCCGTTGGATTTTAATAAACAACACGACAAATACTAGACGGAATATTTAAGTTACATATATAAGTTATATATAAGTTACATTGCAGCTTAATAAAAGCCTTGCTTTGTTGATCCACACGCACCTGTCCTCCAGGTAAATCAGACACTGCCTCCAGGTTTTGTTCTTGGTTGTTTCGCGCTGCTCTAATTAATAAAATCCAGTCTGAAACTGCAGCTCCGCATTCATCTAGAAATTCTCCTCTTGCCAAACGAACCTAGAAAACAAAAAACTCGTCCGTCACCACCAACAATATCTTTTTTTTTTGTAATTATTGTTGTTGATGCTGTTGTTGTAAAATAATTAAATTGATATGACTTCATATTGCTGGGATAAATATGTTAGTCTTCTTTAAATTTAGAATTAAGTGTTATCATTCTTCCTACAAACTTCATGTCATGAGCAGAACAACGCTTCCTCGGAAATTTTTACAATTATTTTGTAATTTTGTTGGAGTTACATTTTTCACTAACTAGTGTTTTTGAATGGATTCGTGATTACATTACATAATGCACAAAGAAGGTGAATGGCGTGGATTGCCATCATGTGTTTGTTTTGCGCAGCTTGTGTTGGTTAGTGGACTTCAAAAAAGTTTTCATGTTGCATAATTTTTTTAATTAAAGTACTACATCAGGTTCAGTACCAGCATCCTTCGGAGAGTAATTATTAAATTAAGACAAAATATTCGTTAAATTGGACGACATGCAATTTAAAATGAAATTTTAATTAGACTCTTAAGAGAATATATATATATATATATATATATATATATATATATATATATATATATATATATATATGTGTGTGTGTGTGTGTGTGTGTGTGTGTGTATTTCATGATGTTCGAGTTCAATGTGTTTTATCATTTGTAGAATTTAAAAGTGATTATATTTGCTTTCATTAAATATAAATTTGTTTTTAAATGCTATCTCGTTCCCTTGGGGCCCATTAATTACACATGCACACACCCACTAAAGCTTCCAAAAGCGCCTTAATGTGTTTTTATTTGCCCTGTTAAACGAAGCAGATCATTTCAGAGGAGAAAATGTTCTTTGATTGGTCTGATATGAGAAATGAATGTGCGAAGCGGCCGCGCAGGTTCTAATAAATTAAAGATTAAAAGCGTGACATGTGTAGCCTCGAGCGCACATCCATCACTGCGCTAAAGAGAGGAGGAGCTGCGAAATGCTATTATAGACTTTGTGAGCTGTTTAAGTGTTAGACAAACAAACAGATTAGATAGTTCATGTTTTCTCCAAAAATCAATAAACTTAGGAACAATCTACTTTTTTAGCTCAAAGCAGTCAGTAAAAATGAATAACAGATTTAATATTGTTTTTCAAATCCCCTCAAATTTTTTTTATACAGTTTTTATTTACATTTTGAGTATTTGTATTGATGTTTGCCTTTCCATTGTCATGCAAAGGTCGTAATTAAATTTGTATCGTTAGTTCTATTGTTTTATTTCTGTTCATTAATATAATAAGATATTCAAATATTAATTACCGCCCCTTAAAAAAATATTGTACTTGTCTTACCGTGTATTGTAAATTTTTTAAATGTTGATGTTATATCCAAATATCTAAAATAACTTGTGCTGGCAATGTACATATGACTGCGGAGTCTGATTGGCTACTGATTAAACAATATCCCTTCATTTATATTTATATATAGGGGGGGGGGTTAATCAGTCAAGATTTGAAGTTAAGTAAAATGGAAGTCATACATATAATACATCTCGTTTAAAAAATATAGTTGTCTGACAGCATGGGATAAGATCATCCGCACCGGTATAATTTTATAATATGCATTTTTTAAATAATGTTTAAAGTCTGTATGTTGCGAAATAAACTTACAGCAATGCATTGTAATCGATTGCTTACCGAACAAAATATTGGTCCGTTTTAGTGATTTTAATATTCTCCCATTTTGTTTTGAATGATGTTAAGATATATTTCTTAGATATTCTATTAAATGTATTTAATCGTTGGGTCTCCTGTGCACATTAAAAAAATAACTTTATTATTTGTAGTAATAGTAGCAGTTTTTTTATAAATAGTTTCTGCTGATAGCCTGCTAACTTATTTTTAATTAGGAACGTCATATGTCTGCTGTTGGGAAAAGCAGTAAAAGTCGTAACAATTTTGTAAATAGTATTAAATGTTACTTAATTTCCTATTATGGCTTATTTTAATCCTTTGTAGTTAAACTTAATTATTTCCACCCAGTCAGATCTTAATTAAGACATTTCATTTCGTTTATTCTGACAGCTGAAGACACTTGATGAGGAACGACAGGCTGATTTAGAAAAGTACTTTATTCATACAAAATATTCAAAAGTTAACACAGGCTAAAATTTTTACTGCATCTCGGTTTTGTATTTTAATGTTTTTGTTGTAATCGCCTGATCTAAAATATTCTACTAAATAAGTTATACCCTGATATATTTTTTTCTTAACAAATCAAATTGTTGTTGATTTACAGCCTCTTGAGTTCATTTGTTGTTTGTAAAATGTCATTTTAAACACCCCTTCCCCGCCCCCGACCTGTACGATAAAAGAATACGGTTTCTCGTGGTAGTGTATTGCTCGTTTTGTTAAAGACGTTAACTATAGTCATCTACAATCACTAAAATAATCAAAAGGCAGCCAACACTCACCTTCTTTTTTATTCCAATCTCTTTGCGGTCTGAAGCGCACTTTCCCAGTCTAAAGCTTCCTGGCACCGGACCGAATCGCGCGCCAGCGGGGATGCTGCAGTCCGCGAACACGCCGACCGAAGGAGTGCGGCACCCGTGCATTACCGACCCGAGGAACGTGGCGTGTCAGAGCCGGAAAAGGACGGAACTTTGTCAAAAACACTGAGCAGAAAGAGGGGCGACCTAAGATCTGGTCAGCTCTGCGTCTTTAAGCGAAGTGACCTGAGTGGATCTGCTCTCCGCCCTTTTTTCTAACCGGGACATTAAAATATTGAGATGCGCGATGGGGTTGGTGGGGGTGAGGAAGAGGGGGTCTGAGAAAAGAGAAGTTGCGCTCTTTTTTTTAACAGCTGTGTGTGTGTGTGTGTGTGTGTGTGTGTGTGTGTGTATGTGTGTGTGTGTGTGTGTGTGGAGAGAGAGAGAGCGAGAGAGAGAGAGGGAAAGAGAGAGCGATGGTCACATGAAACCCCCCCCCCCCCCCCCCCCCCCCCCCCCCCCCCCCCCCCCCCCCCCCCCCCCCCCCCCCCCCCCCCCCCCCCCCCCCCCCCCCCCCCCCCCCCCCCCCCCCCCCCCCTTCAGGCCCTGGCTGCGTTAAATCGTTAAATGTACTCGCCTTCATCTTTTAAAGGGTTTACTACTTCAAAGAGCCTTTATCATCTCATACACACACTATATGGGTGTGTGTGTGTGTGTGTGTGTGTGTGTGTGTGTGTGTGTGTGTGTGTGTGTGTGTGTGTACAGAGAGGGAGGGTGGGATGAGAGAGAGAGAAAGACTTTGTTAACTTTCTATTGACTCCCGGCGTGTGCCGAACAGGTACTCAACAGGAGAAGCAACACAGACAACAGCATTCAAAAATACAAACACATTTTTCAGAACTTTGGATTTCACACAGTTTCTTTTCCTGACACCTCTCGGTATGGTTTCTTATCAAAACATCTAGACACTACGTCATTAAACCACCCTGATCTCTATTTATAACAGCTATACTGTATGTGGGCTGCTTTGCTGTAATGAACAATAACATTGTTTTATATCTACAAACAGGTTAATTTTCTGTCCGGGCCATGTAAAAATATATCTTAAACGCAGTTAAGGGAGGTTTGAAGTAGTTCAGATGTTACTTCAAAAATCCAATTTTATTATAGGGACTGTTTTTTATTGTTAAAGCTATAGACATAGGTTACGGTTTGAAATGCTGGTTCAGAATAATGTACTCAGTTAAACTTTGTCGAATTAATTAGACGCTGCAGGAAATGATATCCTTAGATTTTAGGCATGGGAATACTGGAAGGGAAAAGGGCGTGGGGAAGTGGAGCGCCGCTTTGCATTGCAATAGATTATGGCTGGTGTAAAAGGAGCGAGGGTTTTTTATTCCTGTAGATCTCTGGGAGTGTTGAGACTGCTGTTGAGATAAAGTGGTGAACCCAGAGCACTTCGGACAGATGAATGGAGATCCCTGGTGGGACATTGCCCCTCTAAACTGTGCCTCTTCACACACTTGTTGTCTCTCTACATTCATGCTTCATTAGTGAGTAACCTGTTCAATTGAAGCATGGGATTGTGGAAGAAAGTGTAAATGCCTTCGCATAGCTCAAAAGGGCGCTGGACTCGACTAAATAAAACTGCTACCATCTAATTAATGTCTTGTTTTTTTTAGTAAACCCAAACAATGCCACCGTTCAGGCGGAGCAGTTCTCCTTAAATTTTCCATCCCATTTGCTTCCAAACACGGCAGTGAGACGAAACGCGCCCACATTGCTTTGCAGAGCTTTTCCGTAATAAACAAGGATTTCAATTGTTGGCTGTCAGATGAAAAACCTCACTTCTAAACCACAAGGGGAAAAATGCGCTTGTGTTCTTATGAGGATACACGGAGCCGGATGGGAATCAGCAACAAATGGGCCACATTAATAAATAACCAGTGCGCCCAGGCGGCCTTTACATGCGCTCATTCACACCCACGAGTTCGCGTGTCCTTCACGCTTTTTAACTCATTATTCGACGAAGATATCAGAGAGAGTGAGAAAGAAGGAAAGAGCAGTATGGACAAAAACTGAGAATTAACCCTGCTGAAAAACAAGATCATGTACACAAATAACCAAAATGAAAATGACCGTATATGGCCTATTTATTATATTGATTTATATTTTTTTAATTCAATTAAAACTACAGATTTGTCCAAATGTTTGGGTACGTATCGTCATATTTTATGTTTTTATATTTTGAATTTCTAAGTGAAAATATGTCTGTTTTCAAGCAATAAAAAAATTAAAAAGGAAACAGACTGTAGTTGCATATTGGCGTGGATCGAAGCCAGAGTCCACCAAAACTATACCAATGTGGGCCCTCAAACGAGGCCCTTAACTGTCAATGCTCGAGGGTTGTGGTATCATGCCTGACCCTGTACTCTGACACCAACCACCAAGTTGGTATAGACCTACTTGTAAGTCGCCTTTGAATAAAAACGTCTGCAAACTGACCTAAACATGTAATTTTCTGAATTTGGATTGCAATAAGTAATCAGTTATTATTATTATTATTATTATTATTATTATTATTATTATTATTATTATTATTATTATTATTATTATTATTATTATTATGTCTATACAATAATAATAACAACAACAATAATAACAATAATAACATAATTATTACTATTTTATTATTATGGTGTGTTGTTATTATTATTGTTGTTGTTATTGTTATTTGAAGTAGAATTAATATTTATGGTATTAAAAGTAGTAACAGCAGTAAATAGCGTGACCCAATTCTGGCTTTCTTATTAATTGTCCGCTTTGTTACGTGCGTTGCCTTAAATTGTTGAATCCATTGAATTTTAATTATTTTTAAATTGTCCTCATAAACAAAATTTCAGATGTTAATTAACCATTACCTAAAGTTTTTCTTACCTTGTTTTGGTTTACTTTTACACTAACATCCTTTTCACGGTTGAATATATTTATTCAAATCATAAATAGGCTACACATGTTAAAAAAAAGTGTTATACCGTTCATGACATCATATAAATTCGATTTTAATTCTCGCTGTTACATCGGAGCATTTTGCGTCTATGAATAGGCTACGTTTTTATGTTACTGTAAAAGATAAAACGCAGTTTTACTCATTTGCATGCATATTAATATTAAATAGAGTAATAACTAAGTAAGAATTGGCATTTTTTATAGTAGAACAAAATTTTATAGAGGGTATGTGAAGTTTGTGTTGTCTTCATGAAACCTAATGCTACAAAATAATTAACTGTTGGTAGCCAAACATTTAAAGAAGTCTGTTGGTTGAGTCTAAGTGTTAAGTGGGTTGAAGGGACCAGCTGTTAAGTTAATGCGGGTGGGACATTACTGACCCGTCATTATGTTTGTATGGGAATCCCACCAGATGACCGGCTTGGAGATTTGAACTCAGACTCACATTCAAAATCACATTAAAACGTTGTGGCTATGAGACAGGGGTAGGGCCTTGGATTTCATCGCCATTCGTGCGTGCTGTGATTTTAGCTTAAAAAAGGTTTTTGAAAAAAGAGAGAGAAAAGTTAGAGGGGTGTTGAGGCCGTATCCCTTCAGTATTCAAAGCCCGAGCAGTTAGCTTTGCCTTTTGAACCCTCGTTTTTGGAGAGTTGAAAAGACCCGCCTAATGGGGTGTGTAAACTGTTCTGAATTGAAATGTTTCGGTGTCGCTTATAAATTCATACCTTTTCTCAATTTAGAGCCGAGAAGTTCATTTTCTAGGCAAATGTATTCAAGGGCGGCCTGGTGTGAATGGCCCTGTGTCAGCCGGCCCTAATTGGGATTAAAGCACTCAAACCATATGTAAAACGGGACAGCGTTTCTCAGAGCTGCAGCAGCACACACATGAACGCGCGCGCGCGCGCACACACACACACACACACACGCACACACACACAGAGAGAGAGAAAAAGCCACTCTTCACATCATCCGGTTTAGCTGATGGGAAACAAGCCAGAAGTGTCTTATTCTCTCTCTCCTCTCTCTCTTTTCCTCTCTCACTGTCTCTCTGTCGCTCTCTTCGAGCGTATGCACGGTAAAGATAATCAGTTATTCAATTGAAAAGAAAATCTATTTCTTTCTGCTTTTAATGTGCTACTGAAAGATTTCTGCTCAACTCTGAATGAGGGCTGGTCTATCTGCACACAATACATCCTGATGAATGTAGTGCTCAGTTCATAATTCGAATCCGTGATAGATAAAGAAAAAAGAAAAAGAAAAAAAAACGACAGCAACACGAATCTGAACTGTAATAGAATAAAGGTAGCCAATTAATTTTTTCGGTATTTGCTACAGGTAAATCGAACACATGTCTAAATAACAGCAAAACAGTTAATTTTTTTTTTTTAATATTTTTGTTTATTTAATAGGTGGTTAACTATAATATACAATGCTAGCCCTGGAATGATATGCATTAATTTTAATTGCAACATTATATTTATATTTACGACATAGGGAATAAGTAACATTGGCACTAAATCTTTTAACGCCATTAAATGTTAAACAAATGTTAATTACATACGTTTGCTTGTGTAAATAAGAGATAAGAAAATTATCTAAGGAAGAATAATCAATATTACACCGCCTCACACAAGAACGTTAAAAAAATCACATTATTCTAATAAAAAATGCGCCATTTAATATATTAGTAACATTTTTTTCTAAAGTGATCTAAAAGTTAAAAGTTAAAAAGCTAAAAAGTGTTGAGGCGCTGGTATTGTTTTTTTTTTTTTTTTTTTTTTTCTTTTTTAAACAAAAAGCTTTGCCAGCATTTTCTTTAAAAGGCATGAACAATGTCATGAGTATGTTCAGAATCTACATTAAAACAGAAAAAAGAGAAATCTATTAATAAGTATTTGCTTATAAATATGTAAACGAATGAAGTTAATAATCCAAAAACTGTCATTAATTTAACACGGTTTCATATATTTAGACACGATATTAAAGTAAATTTAGATATAAACGTGTTCAGTGTTTTCAATTTGTTGGTACACCTAACCGTTTCTTCTCAAGTACCATGGACAGCTCCCACACTCAGCGTCAGTTTCTAAAGGAAATTAAAAAAAACAAGTGTTTTTTTACAGACAGACAGACAGACGGACAGACAGATACATACATACATACATACATACATACATACATACATACATACATACATACATACATATAGATACATATAAGATAGGTTAGTTGATTGGTTGTTTGGACGTAGGAGCCAAACCGATCTTAAACTAATAAAATGCAGCCATCAGTATTTTCTCATTAGGAAGTCGGACTTGACATTTCTGGGTTTTCTTAATAATGACCAAAGAAGGAAACATGGCGAATCGTTAATTATGCATTTCTGTATCGGACAGAATAAGCTTGTGGAAATGACGAGCAGATAAAGAGGTGGCACAATTGTTAGTCTCAGTATGTCCTGGTCTTTATCATTCATCTACATAATTCGGAAAATCAGAGAGATTGTGAAGCTCATTTAAAGCAGGGCTGCGTGAGAGCTGCGTTAATTCTGAGTAGATGTGAGAGAAATGACACAGTCTGTCAAATCGCGTCAGACAGAATTTTAGTTAAATAAGCTTTTCAAATAGACTAATAGGCTACAATTTCCTGTCTTTTTAGCCAGTTTTCTCTCTGTCTGTATGTTGTAGGCTCGTTTTACTGTTTAATTTGTGCATAATATGCTTTTTTAAAAGGTCATCAACTTTGTTTAAAGAAAATTAATTAAACACATTGATTGTTAGGACTACAAAGTAGCACCTTTAACACAAACACACGGTTTATTGTATGTATTTATTCGTTTATTATAACATGTAATTAATTATATGTATATAGGGTTTTCACAGCAGTACTGTTGTAAACGTTACAATGTTTCTACAGCCTGCGTAACTGCACGGGGAATGTACCACAGGATTTAATAATCCATTCCCAGATTAATAAGTAAAGTAAATAAACACAACTGTATTATTACTAAAACGATTGACGTGAAACTGATACTACGTACGAAATAGGTTGTATCAAATACATTACAAAAATCAAAGTTTCTACATGTTTAAACTGAAAATAGAAAAACTTTAAAAATATATATCCTTGTAAAAATTGTAATTATTTTAGATGTGTGTGACAATGCATTACAATATTTCTGCGTGCATAATGAATGTAAAAATAATTGTAAATAGTATAATTACAGATTATTTATTTTTACATATCTTAAGTGGCACTTGTTTTAATGTTGAGTTATATAAATAAATCTACATAACTTTCTCTCTCTCTCTCTCTCTCTCTCTCTCTCTCTCACACACACACACACTATATATATATATATATATATATATATACACACACACACACATATATATTTGTGTGTGTGTGTGTGTGTATTCTCTTATACATTTATTCTCTGTTATAAAGTTGTCCATAGAGATTTTTGGTTAATCTGTTCCAGTACACACCTGCGTTAACACCAAGGGACTTAAAATCACAGTTGTTTATTCCCTGTGTTGTGTATTTTATGGTGTTTTTCCTTTAACACCTGGCTCCACAGATTAGGGAGATTTTAGTGTTATTACAATTACAGTATAACTTGAGGAAAAAAGTAAATAGGGATTCTTATTGGGTCTCATGCATATAATAGGAACAATAAACAAACAAACAAAGCTATGCATCATGTGTACTGCTCTAACATGTTCCTGAAAAATGTAAAATTGTCTTTTTATTTACCAGTTTACCTGCATTGATAATTACAAAATATACATCCGGTTACCTGGGTAATGACCATAAGGATGACTATAGTGAGTAGGGTTTTTCAAATGCATTTATCCATCCATCCATTATCTTCCCCTTTATCCTCTACTGGGGGGGGGGGGGGGGGGTTCCCCATGCCCATCCAGGGGAGAATGTTTCGGGCACTGAGCAGATACACCCAGGACATGCCGCCAATCTATCTCTGGGCACACACACAAACACACCCTATATGGGGCAATTTGAAGAATCTAATCGACCTTGATCCATGTTTTTGGACTGTGGGAGGAAGCCGGAAAACCCGGAGAAAACCCACGCAGTCACAGGGAGAACATGGAAACTCCAACCAGATTGGGATTCGAACCGGAAATCCCTAGCGCTGAGAGGTGAACGTCCTAACCACTAAGCCACCATGCCGCCCCCAAATGCATTTAAATATAATGAAATACATCTTTTTAATAAACTCACATCTGACTGCATTGTTCATAACTTTATATAACCCACCAAATAATAACATATTTTATTCATAAATAAATAATCTAAAGTGGCAGAGAAGCCCCAACACAGACACAGAGCATCGTGACATTAAACAGTTGTTTGGCATGTTCCAGCGGGAACAAATCACTGTGTATTAAGCCCATATCGAGGTGCATATCAGGATAGAATGGGGCCATGCAAGGACTGGATATGTATGTGAGCAAATCTGGGCTGGGATTCCCTTTGGCCAACTTAGATTGCCACGGTGGCAGATCGTGCCTCAAGTGACTTCACTGTTCTCTCATCTTTCTGTAGCATCACTCGTTTACACACAAACACACACACACACACATCTCCATACCAAAATTCTCTTTGCCTTTTCAACCTGTCAGCTATGAGCTAAATATTCTAAGTGACATGCATGTGTGACTATACAAGGTCTGTGAATGTTTGGAAACATAAAGGATGTCTAAATTTCATCCAAATACTATAAAATAAAATATAAAACATGACTTTCTGTAGGAAGTCACCCAAAAGTAATGGGAGATACATACAGAAAAGCCAAACAAAAGACATAATTTATACCTAAACAAAAACGAACAAGGTCACAGTGGGCAATAGAAAAGCAATCATGGATTGTAGGTGACCGGGTGAAAGTGACCTTCAGTAATAAATTGCAAATCTGCACTGGGCAAGGCAATGACATTTTAGACACTTTTCTTATTCCATCAGTTGAAAGGAACTTTGGTTATAATGACTTCAAGTAAAAAAACTTTTTTTTTTAAAGAAACGCATAATGTCAATTACATGGCTTGCAAATAGTAATGATCTCATTCCTGTTAAAAATCTGTGGTGGAAATTGTCAATGACAAGACTCCACCCTGCAAAGCTGATCTAGCAACAGCAATATTTTTGGCCTGAACGACTCAGAATGGGGTAATGTATGATTTTTTTTCCATGTTAAATATATTTATAGCATTATTCTGGTTTCTAACACAACAGTACTTTAATACTGACTGGCCATTTTATTTAGTACAAGTTCTCTTCCACTCGTATCCACCACCCTAATGACAACTGCTCTGTAGGGGGTCCTGATCATCAGAGAACAGAGTAAAGGAGACTAACAATGTATATAGGGAAACTACAATGTATATAGGGAAAAATGGACTACAGAATGTAATTATAAAACTACAAAGTCTATATGGTAAGTGGAGAATCAATGAGATAGATCTAATAAATTGTCTGAAAAATGAATGCTTTACATTATGAAGTTAAATATATGAGAAGACACTGAACAAATTAAATGTAGTAGCACATTTTAAAATTATCAAAGCAGATTTTCAGAACATTCTGGACAAAACTCCAAGTATGAGGTTTTAACAATTATTAGTTTATTCACTTTCCAGATCATTTATTTTATTCAGTAGTCAATAGATGTGCATTATACAGCTTCATGACAAAAGCTATTCAGTGCATTATGATATTTGAGTGCAAAGACATAAATGTACCCGATTATTGAACGGTTGTAGCTATGCATCAATCAGAGTGTAAATTATTTTAATGCATATAAAATGCTTAATATTTCATTTTATTACATGGTACATTTTAAACTAGATTTTATTACATATAAATGTATTGATCTCTTTGGGAGTGTTTCCTCAGGGATATTAGGAAGAGAATCAGTACAAGTTCAAGCTATTTAATCATTCACAACACAGTGTATTAGTCACATTTATAAATTAGCAAAAATTGTTGATTAAAAGTACTTAGGAGTTCTCACATCCCTATTATTTCTTTTTACTATCACACAGATTTAATGCAGAAGAAAACCATAAAAAAATGTCAAAATTTACATGTGCAATAGTCACAAAGATGCTTAGAAATACAAAATATTCCAGAAATGTTCCAGTTTTGATCTTCATCTTTTTTTGACAAAATATGTCACATTAATAACAGAAATGCAACAGTAGAAAAAAAATTGATTTTGTTGTTGTATCTAATCACCATTACTACAAGAAAAATACAAGCATGTTCAAAAAAAGGAAGCATTAAAAAATGAAATCAGTAGTAAGGGTGCATAGTTTATTTAAATTGTTAGGATAAGTTTGTAATAATTAATATAAATCTTTATTTTGCCACCATCAGCGAGTTACTCTTTGGCTTGCAGGATTTCATGTTTTGCCCAGTCCTGCCATCCCCCTGGATAATGCTGCACACTGTGTGAAGAGACAAAGAACAATGGCATGATTATCTATCGCATGAACATCAGGATATTGAGCAGAGTGATCAACTGTGTTATAGGACTAGATTTAGACTCTTGACTCTGTGGAGGCATTGGGTTCAATCATAGAGTTGAAGATCTGATGATTATATATCTTAAAAAATCTTAAAGTTGTCCACAATTTACTTTAAGCAAATGGCAAAGATTTAGAGTTTATCAGGCGGATTGTACTGTAGGTACAGGTTATAGGTTTTAATAATCATTAAAAACATTTTAGGATGTAGGAGATTTCTGCACATATTTCATACTTTTTTAAGCTGTATATTAGAAACAGTGGTGCTTAAATTTTTTCAAACCAATTAGTTTTGAATCTGAGCCTATAGAATTATTAAATCATTTGAAGATGTAATTAAAGTCAGGTGTTTTCACTCAATAATATGACCAGGTGTAGGTGGCGCCATTATATTGAAGGCATTGCAAAGTTTTTCACATTTTTTGTTAGTAGAAGTGCATGATGGCATGAACAAAGATTTCTGAGGATCAGGAGCATTATTAAAGCTGGAACATGTTAAAAAACTATTGATCCACAATCACACCATAAATCCACGAGTGTAGTTGGCCCACAAGATCATGCCAAGAGCTTGGTGTTTATTAGCCTGTGAGGTAACAAGGGAATGTAAAAGTAAATATTTAAAAGCCTTTCACACATTAGCTAATGTTTATAATATCTCCAAAGTACAGCATACCATGTGCAACTGCATTGTGCATATCAACTGGTTATACGCATTAGAATGATAATTCTTACTTGGAATAACCTAAAGATGTGGCTGCTTCCAAAGCTTTTTGGCTTCTTACTCCTGCCAGACAGGTGAAGACGATGTTTTCAGTCACTTGAGGCATTTCACCGCCGTATTTTTCCCTAAACTTCTCTGGTTCTAACTGCAAAGCGCCACACAACTGGCCCACTACAAGGAAAAAAAAGAAAATCTTATTATATACACTTGACACTGTAAACTAAAAAGACCAAATTCAAAAGTCACACTTAAGGACAGATGCAGAGTTTAGGACTTCTGACTAGCAAACTGAAGTTTCAACCCCATTGCTGCAAAGTCAATGGCCCTTAAGTAAGGCCCTTAACCCTTCATTTCTTTTAAACCAAAGAATCCTTGTAAAAGAAAAAAATATATATACACACTTTCTAATGCATCTTTCTTCAGCTTAGCATGATTGGCAGGCAAATAAAGAAAACACTTGCAGACAATTTACAAATGCACTTCAGTTTGCCTTTTGGTATGATTTTTGGACTCAAGTTTTTTTTCCATCATGAACTTTGATTATTTGGATTTTTTTAGCTTTGTGTGCTATTTCTTATGAGAATTTTAGTATTTTCTCTGTTCATTTACACTGGTGAATAGAATTTTTCTATTTATTTTGTTAATTAAGTACTATTCCTGGCAGGGGTGAGACCATGATCAGTTAGGTTTCACCCAAAGTGAGACTTGGCCATTACACTTCGGTCCAATTAACCTTTGCGAAATTCCCAAATGTGGAAATCTCAACTGCAAAATATTTTATAGTGCACAAGCCTTGTATCCATGCATGCTCCTTCTGCAATTTCCCCCGGGCATAAATAAAGTATTCTGATTCTTATTTCAAAAGAATGTCTACTTTACAGTTAGTGTAGTGTGTGATGAAGATTTTGGTTTCCTTTTTCATTTGATTATAAACGTGTGTCAAAAGTGTGCCCAATTATACAGCATATACACTTACTGCTCAATTTATAAGGTACACCTCTGTTTTTCTCCCAGTATTGTTCATTTGATTAGTTCCACTTGCACTCAATTGCAGATTCATTACCTAGTTATAGACTATAATCCATTTGTTTCGCAATATACCATGTGTAAATGTATTAGTCTCATTAATCTCCTTTACATGGTTCTCTAATTGTCAAAACGGTAAGGGTACATATTATTAAGTATGGATGATTCTCAGTACTGTACTGACAGTGATGTAGTTGTGTGTTAGCATGCATTGCCCTGGTGTGATTGAATCAGGCACAGCAGTGCTGCAGAATTTTTATACAATTTGTCAACTTAGTGTGCTCTTTATCAGGACATATCTGAAAGGCATATTCATAGTTTAAGCTGTAAAGCTGGTGAATTTGCAGGGCACAAATTCATCTCATCTGGCAAAAAAAAAGTAAAAATGTGTTTTATGGTCAGACAATTTGAAATTCAGTCTGTATAAAATTGGCACGGGTGTCAGTGCTCCTGGCAAAGGTGATCTGCATATATACGAAGTATATACACTGCTGCATAATTTAAAAACTCAGATGACAAATTTTAGTTATTTGAAATTAATTTAAACATTATTACTTTCTGTAATAATGAAGATTTCCAATTAGAATCAATAAACAAATGACCAAGTCGAACATTTTTTGTCTAATTTGTTTGATTTGGTTCTGTTTATCTGTTTTTTTTTTTTTTGCAAAGTGAAAATTAATAATTCCTTAAAGATTATGGTCACATTTTTGCAGAAATATAGAAAATTATAAATCCCCCAAGTGCTACTAATAACCCCCTTTAAACATCTTAATCAGGGTGGCAAATCATTGTGGTAGGAATTATACATATAAGCATATAATAACTAAACATACTTTACGGACATCTGATCATAACTCAATCTTTACATGCATGCCCAACACTGTTGATGCTGCCAACCACTCAAGGAAGATGAGTCCCCTACTGAGTCTTGGTCAAGGTTTCTTCTTTAAAATAGCAACACAACAATTAGTTTTTTCTTGCCACTGTCGCTAATAAAACGGTAAAGCTGCTTTGTGACAATGTGCTATTGTAAAAAGCACTATATAAATAAATTCCTTACAACTTGTACTTTAGTCACTGGTTCAATCGTACCCAATAATGTTATATATTAAAATTATTTAAATTTATTTTACCCAAACTCATTCCCCAAAAAATATATTTTGGAAACATTTTGCAAAATTAAATCTTCTAATAAAAGAAAAATTAGTGATTTATAAACAGATGTACAGAGTAGCATTTTAGGGTATATTCATTTAATGTAATAACTTACAAGGAACATTAATGGATCCTGGTATACTTCCATATTCCCGAAGTTCCCATGGCTCTCGCACATCAATAACCACACCTAATCTGACAACAAGTACTTTCTTTAGTTGTTCATAAGTTACAGATACAGTAGGTTGTTCTGAGGAATTGAAGCTTCGCTTCCAAATATCTGTCCTTTCAAAGGATCGATGATCTAGAAAAAAATGAGGGAATAAAGTAAGATTAAAACATTTAACAGATTTTTTTTGTCTTTTTTTTAATATTTAAGGTAAATATACTACAAGTTCACACATAACTTCCAATTAGCTGCATATGACTAAATACCTAAATTTTTGTTTGAAAAATGTTATTAGATGTAACACTAAATAAAATTAACTAAACTGTTTTTAAACTGTTAGAGAAAACAGGAAAATTCACTAAATTGTTTTTTCTTGTATGCAAAGATACATTTTTAAACTTCAATATTTAAAATGAAATGATACACAATTCGAATTAACTACTGTTCTGATACACTTGGTGTTGGACACAATCGTTGATTTCTGTTGTATTAATGGTTCTGCAATCATAACAGAATATTATAGTGATGACAGGTGAGCACTTTCATTTTCATTTAGGATGAGGGGTATTTTAACAACAAAATACTTAACTAAATCAATTAATACATTTTTATTTAATATACCTTGATCCTGTTGGACTGACAATTTAAGGAAAATAAAATTAAACAAATAAATAAAAATCTGAACATATTATAGTTTTACACCTGATATCCTTTAATAATGATGGCTTCCTCTCCAAGTCTTAGTCCTTACAAGAGTTCGTCCTATAAAAACAAATACTAAGGAGTTTTTTTTTTCTTTCCAAGGTCACTTCAGCTTACTCTTTGTGTGGTGCTTAAAATAACACTACTTTGAAAAAAATGCACTGGTGTAAAAACGCTGTATTAACACTTTAAAGATTACTATTCAAAGCTATTAACACTGCATGAAACACTAAAAAACAGTCTGCAATTTGACAAAGTATTAGGAGTGCTGTTCTGGCGATTATGAATCGATTCAAAATGCCCAAGAATCGATTTTTTAAAAATGCTTTTAAGGTTTTTTTGGCGCCCCCTCCCGAGCGCATTATGTATCCACTAGCCACCGTACAGCAAGCCTGTTAACCAGCTCCCGTTGTAGTTCTCTAGCATGCTAGCGGGAAGCATGGGGAGGTGGAGAATTTGACTCCCCCGTCGTCGTTAAAAGCTGATGTTTGGCTTTTAAAGCCAGAAAGAGAGAGAGAGAGCTCGACATGAGCATCATGACTGTTTACAAAGTGTAAAATGAAACCGTGGTACTTTGGAAATACGACAAATGCGCGAGCCCGTTTGGCGTGACATCACCCTGAAATAAAAGAAGTTGAAAAATATATTTAATATTTAAGATTAAGTTGGCGGCACGGTGGCTTAGTGGTTAGCAGGCTCGCCTCTCAGCACTAGGGAGTCCCGGTTTGAATCCCCATCTGGGTGAAGTTTCCATGTTCTCCCCGTGTCCGTGTGGGTTTCCTCCCACAGTCCAAGAACATGGCTCAAGTCAATCAAGTCAAAATTTATTTCTTCAAATTGCCCCTATAGAGTGTTTTTGTGTGAGTGAGTGTGTGCCCAGCGATAGATTTGTGCCCTGTCCTGGGTGTATCTGCCCAGCCCCCGAGACGTTCTCCCCTGTATGGGCATGGGGAACCCCACCACGACCCTAATAGAGGATAAAGCAGAAGATAATGAATGAATGAATTTAAGGTTAAGTTTTGAAAATGTAGCGAATGTTGGTGCAATATAGTTAAAAGACTGAAGTATGTATTTCATTTTTAAAGTCAAATTTTATAAATTTGCAAAATATAAATGCACTCTGACTGTAAAGTCTGTATTTTCGTTTCGATTAAAGGCTAATGCACCATGGTATTAATATATTTAGAATTATTTGTTCATTGATGTTTTTAGCAGGCAGGCAGCTAAGATAACCTAACACTGCTCATTTTAATTTAGCGCAATACTATTTTTTGTATAAATATAAAATGATGAAAAAAGATTTGATACAGGAAGGAACCTAAAAGTATTGTTTAAAATAAATGTTCTATTTGTTTACATTGTCGTTTCAATCACATCATTTTAACAAAATTTAAAGACTGACATATCAACTAAAAAAATCTGAATCGAATCGAATCGCCAGAGATTCGCACCCCTACAAACGAGACTCAAGAAATCAAACAAGACTGCCACAGTACATTATCTAATTTATCTCATAAACAGGAAGCAGTTTTAAACTCAGATGTCAGATTTCATTATCTTAAATAAAGGAAATTCTCAGCTAGCTCAAGAGATTAAAGGAATTACCCAGAATGGTAGACTTACTATATTACACATTACTATTTAATATTTCAATCCCTATGGTAAGGTTGTTTCATCTGTACATAACCACAACGATAACGCAGACAGACTTCAACTGTTGTATACAGTAAATTGAGTTGCATGCGCAAAGCCCATAAACAAAAACCTTTGGAAAATTTTAATTAGTCGATTTTAAATTAGACAACATCCTATGCGTCGATGGCTAACCTTACAAATATCTTTTTGTAACTTGACAAGCTACACATTCGTACATGAACACTCCCAAATGTCCGAAAGCCAACAGTTTACAGTTTATTTTAAAAGGTTTAAGAAAGTCACTCACTCTGCACACACTGTGGACGAGCTAACGCTCTTGTAGCATTATATCTTTGTTCGAACACACGCACGGTGCATCTTGTTAATCGACAACAAACGTTAAACGCCATGTTAAACTGTGTTTGCAATATTAAAGCTAGTAACCAACTTGGCAGTATTTATTTCACTCCACTAAACGCCCTAGAACGTTTACACTGACACTTCTAATTGGGTTTCCACCCGTTTTCAAAATACCACCCTCTTGAACTTTCATTGGCTTGAATTTTAACATTGTGAATTGTAATTGGCTAAACTGCAACACTCTACCAGTCTTAAACCAATCCTAATGACAAAGGTGAGTTTTTAGAAAATGGGTGTGCAAACAGACGGAGTCTCCTATTGGTTAAAAAACTGTGTTTACGTCTAGGAAGCGGGCGCATTACTTTATGATTTTATTCCTGTGCATTTAATTACATACGTTAGTAACCGGAATTTTAAGTTACATTACTGAATTAATTTCGCTGTGATTAAGTCAATTCTTCTCTTTTAATGAATGTTAAACCAGCCTCAATTAAGATTCATATGCGCGGCTACTAGTGACTTAGCGGTGATATTTTTTTGGGTAAAATTTTACAATTTTTTATAAAAAAAAATATTATACAAATAACGTACTAGATAATATTCAAAAGTTGTAAAATTAGTTTTTTTGTAAAACAGTTGTTCGTGTACTAAATGACTATATTAAAAAAGATTTTTTTTAAAAATATTCTTGACAACGAAATACAAAACGCATTTTATTGTGTTGGTAAACAAAACTGACCGAAATAAATATAATGATTATCTTAATAAATATATTATTGTTTAATAAAAAGAGGACGTTTGAAGTCCTGGTTGTTTAACTCGATCAGATTTATCGAAGCGGCCTCCGTAGATTGGAAAATGCTTTCGATGATGACGTAGCAGCAAGGCCACGTGACCCGGTTTTCCGCGTTGTATCGACCTGTGACAAACTCCTGACAATGTCTACCACAACTTTATTAAACTGCGCTCCTGCGTTCGCTGCCATTATTACAGACACACTGAGACCGAAATAAAAGAACACACTGAAATTTCTGCTATTTTGTCGGACATACTGAGACAGGTGTCAGATACCGGAGGCTGAGAGAGAGAGAGAGAGAGAGAGCGAGCGAGCGAGCGCGCGCGCAGGGACTGGTGTTAGCATCTCTCGCTAATCCAGCAGACACTCAGGTAACAGTTACGCTTATTCAGTTCATTAAGCCTTTATTGTTTTTAATACCTTACATGTTTAGTAATAATTGTTTTTATCCGTAATAATCCCGTAGCACAATGAGTGTGCACGATTTAAAACCAGCAGTGTCTGTATAATCTGTACATGGCAATAGTTTCAAGGCTCACTGATTTATCATTTTTATTAAAAACCTTTATCTAGGTGTTGCTAATTTTACGCACGTCACGGTAAAAAAATCTCGATATGTACATACATATATATACATAGGAAGAGAGGTGTGTTTTCGTGTATGCTACTAGGCTTCGATCGTTGGATATTCCACTTCCACTGGTCTGTAAACTCAAGCAATATGAGATGTAGTGTACTTAGTTGTATTTTTCCAACTTTGTGGAAACCGTTTGGCTAAAAGCCCTGTGCCTCAGTGCACAAGGAAAGGTATGATGTGATGGATAGGTAAGTTTGTTGTGGAAGAACTTAACTGATTCACACAGAGCCCAGACTCAACCCCAACAAATACCTTAAAGATAAACAAAAATGGAGATTGTGAGTCAGGCCCCCCTTTCTACATCCTGTCCCATATTGTCTTTTGGATGAATGGGCAAAAACATCATTCAAATGCACTCCATAATATTGTGTTAAAAGAAAAAAAACTACAAATGGGGAGTAAATTGAGATGTCATAAATGTAGGTGTAATGTGTATGAAGTACAAAAATATTGTAAAAATACAATAACCGCAACACCAGAAAATAGGCATCATAATGTATGTTAAGTATCCATGAATTGTGATTTTGGCCTTAGTAAGTCTAAATACACTGAAATGAAATTTCCTTGTGGAAATCATCACCTGTTTCTTGGTTGTGTAAACACTTTGCATGTGCTAAAATCGTTTGCATGAGGCTGTACACACATGGACACACCAGGCCATTAATGGATCCTGGGCCTCATTTCAGTTCTGAATGGCACATATCTACACACAAATCAAAATAACAATCAAAAGATACATAAAGTCTCAAGATGGAGCAGCTATTTATTTAGTTTTATATAATCACTGTTCAGTTTCAGCTTTTGAAACCTAACAAACACAAGGGAATACTTTACTTTGTCTTTTTTGTAGAAAAAGCAAAAATTAAAACCTTTATTTCCTTAAATAAAGTACTTGAATTCAATCAATAGAGTATTCGCATGATCATACCCAAATTAAAATTAACTCTGACATCCAAATTACATTAATACAGGTAACGTTACAGGGACCCATTACAATCTAAAAAACATAATTCCTCAGACAATACTGTATTGCAAAAGGATCCACTAATAAACCAATTTTCTTTATACTCATGAGAGACTTTAATATCCATCCATCCATCATCTTCCGCTTTATCCTCTATTAGGGTCGCGGTGGGGTTCCCCATGCCCATCCAGGGGAGAAAATTTCGGGTGCTGTGCAGATACACCCAGGACAGGTTGCCAATCTATCGCTGGGCACACACTTACTCACACAGACACGCACACAAACACACTCTATATGGGGTAATTTGGAAAATACAATTGACCTTGATCCATATTTTTGGACTGTGGGAGGAAACCGGAGAACCTGGAGGAAACCCATGTGGACACGGGGAAAACATGGAAACTCCACCCAGATTGGGATTCAAACCAGGAATGTCGCTTCGGCTTGCTCTTGGGGGTTTAAAGGCTTTTCATTCTGTAAAGCTGCTTTGTGACAATGTACTGTTGTAAAAAGCGCTATATAAATAAATAACTTGAACTTGAATCCCTAATGCTGAGAGGCGAACATGCTAACAACTTAGCCACCCTGCCCCCCAAGACTTTAATAAGAATAACCAAATTTGGGGGCGTAAAAGTTCAGACAAAAGATGCAGGATACTCAATGATCTGATAAACTCAAGAGAACTGAGGACTTCACAGTGCAATGGCAGTAACAAATACTTATAACCAAGACATAACATACGCTATTATAGATCCTACAGTTTGCTTCCCAGAACTTTCTGCTGGATGCAGCATTGCAGCTGTTAGACAATCAGTGCAGAAGTGTCCTCAGCAAACAGCAACAGCTTTTAAATGGAAATAAAAAAGTTCCAATTTAATAGCCCCTGTGCGGAGTGACACCAGGCATTAGAACATAACATTAATACTGGCAAAATACAGTACAATCTGAAGGTTTGTCCCAGATCACAGGGACCTTCAGAGAAGTTTACTATGCATAACATGTGCTGCCCTTAAGTACCAAAAGTTACCGGACAACAGACAGTATATTGGACAATGATATTCAGGGGACTATAAGATGCAGAACAGACAAAATGCCGCATTGGACAGTTCCAACTGACATGCAAATACCTTCTCACAGTCAACTATGCCTTAACCTGCCAGTTTTATAAGACCATACAAATGGTCACTTTATGACCGACCTCCCAGCACTGACCATAGAGAAATGAAAAATTTAACAGCCATTTTAAATGGCTTGTTCTAAAACTTTTGCAATGTTTGAAAATTTTATAAAACCTATTATAACTTGTACTTGATGAGAATTTCACTGATTGTCTGCCATATAGAAAGCCAGTAATGTGTTGCTATAGCAATACACACAAACATTTAATCATTTAATCACACCACATGTATGTATGTGTATTACATTTTTGTTAACATTTGTCACATTGTTTTTATCTCAGAGACTATAAAACATATGACTTGAGGACTGCTCCTGTGACATATTAATAATTGTACCCAACATCTATCTTTCCAGATACAAATGCGGCTGAAAGATCCTTTCAATTTCAACGCGGCCGAGATGACAAAGCGGTCTAATAAGCCGAAGAAAACTCGTGATGAGGAATCATCTGATGAAGTTAGTGGTAAGAATGAAATGTTTATATTTTATCTGGAGTTTGGAATATGGTTACACGACGGAAGGGATGGAGGGCTTAGACCTTGAACCAGGTTGGCAGATTGATGGTTACGTCCTAACTTAGTGACTTAGTCCCTGCAAAATAAGTAAATGTAAATTAACTTTAGTGGTAGTTCTTGATTACCTGTTACTAATAATTGTGCATTTATTCATTTGCTTTCATAAGGTTTTCACAACACCTCTCATTCATACAAACCTGATGTTGACATCACATGTCACAATAATACATGCCACTGGTGGTTCAGTATATTCAGGTCGTCAGCTGACCTCATTTGTTTGAGCACATAACATTGCTGAACCCATACCTGACTAACTGCAGCAACCCCAGATATTACTGTAGTTAAATCCAGGTGTTGACCCTTTTTTTTTTGGCCAGCCAGTGTATTTCGCTTAAGCTGGTAACAACAACGTGTATCTACTTTTATCTTACATATCACATTTTATATTTCAATGTATCAAATTTCCATTGATATCCCCTATTTTAATATAGTTATAAAGTTAAACAAGCTGTTCTTTATATTGTTTTAGTTCCTTTTAAAACAAGACCCATGTTTTCTTTTATTGTAATTACACATTTCAAGATTTAAACAACTTTTCCAAAATCGTGGCTGGAGATCTACCTGTGTTTATTAGAGTTTTGTTGACTTGACCCTGTTACTGTGTTTAATCAACTTGGGTTCAGGAAGCTGATTTAAATTGCACATATTTATATATTTGTTCACAACACTACCCTTTCACAATTTATCAGTCTTAAATGATACCTAAACTGTATTTTGTCATTTATTTTTGCCATTAAACACTAGACCAGTTTCCATACATACTTGCTATTATTTTCAGATCTCTAGTTTCAATATTGCTATTTTGCCAAGTATTGCCATTTTGAGCTGACTTGGTTTATTTTACCCAATTAATTAATACAGTTAAATACAAATTTAGTCGCTGTTACAACCACAGGGCAAAGATCATTAGCATGATAAAAAACTTTTTACCCTCCTTTCAGAGACAGCTTAAAAACATTGTTCCAATTTATTTCACAAAATCACAGCATTTACTCTGTTGTATTGTATTGTAAAAACTCCAAAGGGGCGGCACGGTGGATTAGTGGTTAGCACGTTTGCCTCTCAGCGCTAGGGATTCCCGGTTCAAATCTCGATCTGGGTGGAGTTTCCATGTTCTCCTTGTGTCCTCGTGGGTTTCCTGTTTCCTCTGGGTTCTCCGGTTTCCTCCCACAATCCAGAAACATGGATAAATGTCAATTGAATTCTCCAAATTGCCCCATATAGAGTGTGTTTGTGTGTGCTTGTCTGTGTGAGTGAGTGTGTGCCAAGAGATATATTGGTGCCCTGTCCTGGGTGTATCTGCCCAGCGCCCAAAAAGTGGAAGATAATGGATGGATTACTTCAGTGACTTATTGTAAAAAAAAACATGTTAAACTAGAAACAGTGTTAACAGTTGTTAAATGTGTTCTGATTTTGTCCTTTCACTGAATACTGAAAATGTCTTTTTTGGTAAAATACTTATGATTGCTAATTATTATAGAGCATCCCTATTAGTTATTAATTCTCTTTCTTTTCCATCAGGGCTGACTTGTCAACATGTCAGCAAAGCTGTGGATCTGAACTCAGTAAAGAAGGCAATAACAGGCACTATCTGGTCTGTCTGTTCTGACTGTATGAAGGAGAGAGATGTCTTGGAGACAGATCAGTCAGGAGCACATGATATCCTTGTGTGTCTCAAGTGTGGGTTCCAGGTAGTACACTTAAACCCTGCAGTAGTTTCTCAGCCTTTCTTTTAGATTATCATATGTATAAAAATGTAATGTCCTACTTTAGCTGAAAAATAGTATCAATATTAATGATAAGTTTATTATTATTATTTATTATTTAATATTTCTGTTTTTAGGGCTGCAGCCAGTCTGAGAGACAGCACTCTGTAAAACACCAGCAGGCTCATCACCCTGAATCACACTGCATCAGCATCAGCCTCAGCACTTGGAAAGCTTGGTAAAGATGCACACATCAGCATCATCACAACACTAAATAATAACCCTCTGTGCACAAATTAAGTTTTATCTGAATTATATCTGCTGTACCACCTTGTATAACATGTTAGTAAAGAGTTGCTTCTTTTATATATAAAAGTTAACAAAAACTCCTTATTAAAGAATAGTTATTATAAAAAAAAATGTTCCAACTGGGTATTATTAACTGCAGGTCTCCTTGGATTTGATAGGAATGCTGCTGTAACTCTGATAATACACATTAATATGGTGACAATGGTTTTAGAATATTTTTTTCCAATTTTTAGCTGCTTTTACAACAATGGGAGGAACCACCAAGTATTTGTAATGAGTACCTAATTTAAGTTCCTTGTGTATCCAAGTAGTTATTGTGATGTTTTGCCATTTCTGTACTGATGTCTTCACAGCCTTTTATATGTCTCTCTTTGGTCTCTTTTTTCCAGGTGCTTTGAATGTAATGAAGAGCTTTCCACACACTGCAATAAAAAAGCTCTGGCCCAGACGCTCGACTTCCTGCAAAAGCACTCTGCGAAGTCAACATCAGGTAATACATTCTATAATCACATCAAGGGTTACAGTAAAAAAAAAAGACCCAGATATTTTTTATTTTATTGAAAGATTTATCATCTTCTGTGCACTGCTATGTCTTATGATATCATAAATGACCAATGATGGAAATAGATGTTTTGTTATTTTTACGCCAGGGACGTGTTCACCTGGTTGCTGTCATCCATAGGTGGTAGGATGGCAAGCACCAAGATTGACAGACAGCCACTTAGTTTGGGGTTTTACTTGGAGACATACAGAGACATATTATTAGCAATTCACCGTTGGTAGATTAGGGACAATTATTTGCCAGCAGAGGTGGGCAGTAATCAACTTGAGATCCATTATTGTGTTAAAGGGTCTTCCACTATTACTGGACCTCTGGTGGTGATCAGTAATAAGGTTAAGAATCTTACCCTTTGCTGATATATATCAATAAATATATATATATATATATATATATATATATATATATATATATATATATAAATATATATATATATATATACTGTGTATGTGTGTGTGTGTTCATTGCATCCATTTCCTTGGAGAGAAGCAGCTCCTTTTGCTGCCCTTTTCAACACCGGTCCGTCTTCCAATAGCTTTTATAAGCCTTATTGTGCTTTTAATTGTACTCACACTTACCTGCAACCATGTTGTTTAATAATAAAGCTTTAATGAACAAAAAGAACTACAGATACTCTCACAGTAAAGTCTAGAATGTGTCTAGAATGCGTACTTGCCATGGAGTAAAACACAATACATATTTCATGCTTCTAAGAGAAATACACATGTTCTTACTGCCTCGCAAAAAGCAATGTTAAGCATTCATGACACAGCACAATAATACAGAGAGAAGAACTATGCCAATAAACATGTAAAGTGTAACACTTGACAGAATTTTTTATCACGTCATCGTTTTTACTGGTAAAAAAAATTGAAATATTTCTTATTGTGCGCTCAAAATTAGAGCGTCATAAATTCTAGCCCTCAGTACAGTGCAAGTATATGGCGCATTGGCGTCCTCTAGTGACCAAGATAAAAAAAAAGTTTTTCTGATAAATGAATAAGTGCTTAATAAATAAATGCTTTAGTTGCGAATGATGTGTGAAATGGATCCTGTGTAGACCTCAAAGTTAAATACTTTTTACTTTATTTGCTGGCAATATGATAATATTTATTAATGTAAAATAAATTACTACGTAGAAGTTAATTTGCTTTTGCTTTTTTAGCGATGTGAAGCAATTCAAAACCCATTTCAAAATTTAAGTACAATCAGCAATTCTGGAAATAACAAGTATAGACTTGAACATAAATCTCATGTGCCACAAAGTGACCAAACCCACTGTAAGCTATTTGTGTGTTTATTTTAAAATAAAATAATATATAGCAAAAACCCTTAGATCAAGTCTTAATGTTATTTTATTTTTTCTTGCAAGTTCACTAGTTTGACAAAACCACAATAGAAAGGAGCCCCATACAAGTAAACACAAAACAAATATATTTTCAGTTTCTGAAATTTTGTCACTTTTATTTCACCATTAAATACATAAAATAGGACATACACACACACATTATATATATGTGAAATGTGTCCTATTTTATGTATTTAACGGAGAAATAAAAGTGGCAAAATTTCAGAAACTGAGAAACCACGTTTTGAACATTAAAAGGCACCTTTCTAGCAATCAAGGACACCAATCCATATACAATTAACACTGAACAATTAAATAAATAAATGGTAGGCTACTTTTGAATAAATTAGTCTTTAGGTGTAATTTGACAGTGGACAAAGAATTGATAGTTTGAATTTCAAGATGGAGAGAATTCCAAACATAAGTGGCTGAGTGCCAAAAAGTTCTGGCTCCATAGTGAACAGACCTATAGAGGCAATATAAAGCTGAAAATCAGAAGAAAATCATAGCATATGGGAGAGTGTGTTAACATTGAAGGCAAGACAACAGAATACTTTTTTTTTTAAAAAGAGTATTTCAGTTTTAGTGAGATTTTCCTTTAACACCCGAAAGAAGTATTTTGGTTTCATTTTTATGTATTTTATTATTTAGGACGTTTATAGTGTGTGTGTGTGTTTATGTTTGTGTGTGTGTGTGTGTGTGTGTGTGTGTAAGTATACATCATATAGCCTTTTTTTGTTTAACCTTTTAACTACATTTTAAAAGTCTTCAATGTTACTGTGAACATTTAATATTTACCATTTATTTTCAAATTACAAACCTATTGTGTATTAATTAACTCATTTTACTAGTTTAGTCTCAATGTTGCACAGAAAATAAAATGGATGCATTAATCAAGAACATTAATTAAGCTCATCAAGCATAGCTCTGTAGTATTCACATTCTGTTACAGGAAATTCAATTTAGTTAATTTGATTAAATCCATTAAAAAGCCACCCGCTTACTATCATTCCACTTTGGCGCTAATATTTTTCTTTTTGCAAATGTCAGAAACAGATGACCCTGAATTAAGAGGAGAATCTGAGCTTTTGTTGTTTTTTTTCTCTTGGCTTATATTGCCCTTCATGACACTCGTTTCAAGGACATGCTTCGGAAAATGCTAATAGCTTTACCTGTTTGAATAGCAAAATTCAAAACCGGTAAAATAAGTCAACCCTGCTTGCATGTGCAGAACAAGTAAGGCTCAGTGGGCTATATTAACAGTTTCAGAGGCTTTAAAAACTGGTAAATGTACCAGAAGTTGTTAGTATAAGTGGTTTCCTTCAAAAGAGCGTTAATCCTTCTTGAAATGCTGTCATACATGCCATGAATGGATGCAAGAAAGTCTTTCAGCTCACTGAAGAATGACGTCTGCGCAGACTTAAGTTTGTGCTTGCAATGAAGGTTAAAAGGTGTGAAAGTGATTTGTTAGACCAGGTAGGCCTGCTGTGGTATATGTGAATTTAAAAAAAAAAAAAAAAAAAAAAAAAAACCCCCCCCCCCCCCCCCCCCCCCCCCCCCCCCCCCCCCCCCCCCCCCCCCCCCCCCCCCCCCCCCCCCCCCCCCCCCCCCCCCCCCCCCCCCCCCCCCCCCCTAAATGCCTTACTCTAGCATGCACATATGTGAATATGTATGTTTTCACAAAAGCTCTATAATATAATATATTTGCATTTTCTTAGCTTTAGTAATAAGTAGTGATTCTAATAAATGAAAATAAATCTCTAAAGTCCTTTGCTTAGATAGTGCGGTATAGCCTGAAGTATAAGTTATATTATTGTATAATAATTGTAATATTATTGTTTTCAGTAATGCCAGGTTTATTCCAGGTTTTAACAGTAAAGATTCCATAGCAATTTAAATGTCTCATTTTCACAGTTTGCTTGTAAAGAGTTAAAAACAAAAGTTAAATTCAAATTTAAGAAAGGAAATGAAAACATGAACCTCACATAATCAATATGATTTTATTTTAAAGAATTTAATATTATTTTACATTCATACAGCAATTTTTCCATGGCCAAGGACACTTTACAATCAATCTGAACACACTCAAAAGCAGCTGGCAGTCATTTTTTATGTTCTCTTTGCAGACATGGGTGAGCTTAAAATATGTGATATTTACACACATACGTGCACACATTACAGTTTGTTATCCCCAATTCATCTTATCTCATTATCTGCCGCTTAATCCACTATTAGAGTCGCGGAGAGAAGGGGGTTTCCCATGCCCCTCCACAGAAGAACCTTAGGCACCAATTCACCAATTTCTAGCAACCTGTTTTGCTAGATTCAAGCTGTTTTGAAGTAATTAGTAATATTGGATTCTTCAATTTATGGGTTAAAACAGCTGTATTAATCAGTTGACCTCATTTAAAACCATGGAAATGACATGATAAATTAATATAATAAACCACCGCTTTTCATTATGGTTACATTGTTAATTACATTATTTTTTTGTATATACACTATTCTAATTAAGTATACAGCTGACATTTATATCTTGTTTAGCATTTCTGACATCCGTTCATTATCTTCCGCTTTATGTTCTACTAGGGTCGCGGGGGTGGGGGGGGACCTTGTTCCTGTGGGACGAAACTGGAGAACCCGGAGGAAACCCACTCGGACACGGGGAGAACATGGAAACTCCACCCAGATTGGGATTCGAACCGGGAATCCCTAGTGCTGAGAGGCGAACGTGCTAATCACTAAGCCACCGTGTCGCCCCGCATTTCTGTCATATCACACTAATATAAGCAATTCTATATTCAGTTATGTGTTTTCTTTATATTTTAAACAGCTTGCTTTTTGCAATTGTGACTTTTCATGAGATCTTGAGTGTTTTTTTTGTGCTGAAATAGAGGAATTAATGCTGAACACAATGGCCAAAGGGCCAGGCTTTGCAGTTCATTCTAATATTCGGGATTTAGTGTGGTTAAGGCCTTGTTTCCATTCTGGCTCGTAAAGTTCTCCCACATTACACTTGTCCACACATAACATTTTGTAGCTTGCTGTGTGGAGAAGCAAAAGAGTAAATTCAGGCTATTGCAAAAGGGGTTTCTCTAACCTGATGCCATAATATTGGATTGGCATAAATATTTTCAGGTACTGTAATGTTAACATTAAATTTATATTTCAGGTCCTTGATACAGCCACTTATAAAGGATGTGTATGTACTTTATATGCTTGAAAACTTTTGTGTCACATCTGTTTAAAGAAGTCCAAGTAAAAAAAATAAATAGAAAAGCATTTTACCTGGGGGCCGTCTTTTTTCTGATGCCGCAGCTGGTGGTCAGGTTAGTGAGTTCAGGTCAAAGAGGGCAAAACTGGCCTTGCTCCTCTATCCTCCATCTTGTCATCCGTTTCTTTAAATTACCTGCCACCACTCTTCTTGCGACATTATTCTTGCCTGTCTGAGTAAAGAGGAGACGAATAAACATGGGCCACCATTGTGGCCCTGAAATAGACGAAGTCTAGTGTGAGGGAGCTGGTGAAATTGCATTTCTGTTGGAAGGCCAGGCCATTTTCTTTTTTCTCCCTTTGCAGGCTGTTGTTGTATTATCATTTTCCTCCTCTTGGCACAAAAGAGCCTGGGCAAGATGATTTTTTTCCAGAATCCATAATAGTTCAGTACAACAACAGCATGGGAGAAGAAAGAAAATCCATTAACTGCGCTCTCTCTCACCATCGAGACCTTCAGCTTAAGTACCTGAGGCCCCCTGTGAGGAGACTTGACCTCACCCAGCCAGACTTTACCTTTCGAACACAGCTGGCCTGCTTTTGTTTGAGCAAATTAAAATGCCCCCCCCCCCACCCACCATAAGCCCCACCACTGCCTCGCACCATAGTTTAGCCACTGTTCATGTTTCCATGCATCTTTTTGCTATCTTGTCATTTTCCTGGCGACAATGTGTTTTTCTTACAACGAAGTGAGAGACAGGAGCACTCAAGTGGCACTTTGAGTTGAATATCCATAGAGAATATTTCTCAAACTGGGTCAGGTCCTTGTTTGAAGTAAATATCAATGTCTTGTACAGAATGGTGAGAAACATTTATTTTTAAAAAGCCCAAGTAAAAAACACATTTTTATGTGCTTTTGGAAATCACTTAACAAGCTTCTTTTTATTAATAGCAAGTTTTTTTTTTAAATCACACCTTTTTATATCACAATAAATGTGGGAACAAATGCAAAAATATTTTAGATGTATGATGCAATGTTTTATCCAAATATAGAGTTGTAGTATAGAGTGTTGTAGTAATTTGATCACCGCTCTGAGGTATGCAATATAAAGTTGTCGTAGCCAGTTTAATGACATACAGTAATGTAACTATTTCTTTATTAGTTTATTAAACATTATTGTGTATAAAAGTTACTATATTAAAAAAAGATTTATTAAGTGATAGTGATATGAGTGATTAACTGACTGTGTGTTAAAGTGATAGTGAATTTCATTCATTCATTATCTTCCGCTATATCCTATATTAGGTTCACGGTGAGGTTCCCCATGCCCATCCAGGGGAGAACGTTTCAGGTGCTGTGCAGATACACTCAGGACAGGGCGCCAATCTATCGCTGGGCACACACTCACTCGCACAGGCACACACACAAACACACTCTACATGGGGCAATTTGGAGAACTCAATTGACTTGATCCATGTTTTTGGACTCTGAGAGGAAACCGGAGAACCCGGAGGAAACCCACGCGGACACAGGGAGAACATGGAAACTAGTGCTGAGAGGTGAATGTGCTAACCACTAAGCCACCGTGCCGCGATAGTGAATTTTTTATTTTTTATTTTTGACTACTCTGCTTACACACAGAGAAATTTGTCCTCCACATTTAACCCGTCCATGCAGTGAAACAGACACATACACAGACATACACTGGTGACGTGAGCACGCGTGTCTGTAGTAGTGGGTAGCCCTGTACACGACGCCGGGGAGCAATTGGGATTAGGTGCCTTGCCAAACGGCACTTAAGGGTACTTGGTGGGACCGAGAATCGAACCTTAACAGCAAGGTTACAACTGCCCCTGAATGTGTGTATGTGTTAGTCTATGGCACTGCTGATGTTTTTTTCAGTTATTTACTTGGTACCTATGTTAATGATTTCTGACAACCAGATTACATTAATTAGATTTGCATTATTTATTAACTTCCTTTGACATTGGTAAAGAATTATTTAATGTAGTTCACATTTCACTGGCAGTGGTCTTGCCTGTGACACCATATGCATGGTGCTGCATTACTGATATCTAGGACACCATGGACAGAAGAATTGTGTGTGTGTGTGTGTGTGTGTGTGTGTGTGTGTGTGTGTCTGTGTGCGTGCACGCGCAATGAAGACAGTGGCCTCAGATGGCAGAAGAGCAGGCTCTTCATGCCCCATGGTCACAATGTTTTAACAAATTAATAAGACATTTGGTGTTGCTCGTCTTTCCCGATGACCGCCCGATCTTTTTAGCATGAGGAGTTTTAGGATTAGATACATATGGAAGGATAAGGAAAAATGTTATTGTTCTTAAAACTGAAGTGTATATACAGTTATGCACTAACAAGTAACACTCAGGAACAGAAGCATTGTAGTTCCATTGTAAGTTCTATCGTGTTTGATCAGATAAAGGCATTCTGGTTTTGAGATAAGAATTACAAGAGGAACAATGTTTTGCTTTAAAAAACACACTGTAGCTGAAGAATGCCTCTTTGCCTCTTTGAAAGAAGTAAAACATCTACACCTAATTAGCTTAAAATAGATTACAAAATATGACACAGTATAAAATAGTCTTGGATAGAATTATAGTAGTGCTCTGTGAAAATCAAAACTTTGGGCAAAGAAATTAAACTGTAAAAATCCTACATGGAAGAAAGTTTTTCTCTAAAAATTATGGTGTTCAGAAACACAGGATTCCAAATACCAACAAATCTACATCAATTAAGATACCGTCTCTTAGCCAAGAGCAGTTTGTACGGTTTATTTTCACATAAATAAGATGACATTACAAACATTATATATATATATATATATATATATATATATATATATATATATATATATATATATATATATATATATATATATATATATATATATACTCACATTTTCCCAACCCCAAGCAATTCGGGTAGATTTAACATGAGAGGAATGGTTGAACAGAAATATGTACACTTTGGCAGAGTATCAATAATGTACTGCCTTTTTGTCCTAAGGCTAAAACGATGTTAGAATACAAGACCTCATGGACTCTGTGAAGTACCAGGAGATTTTGAATGATTTTAATCTGACTGCCTCTGGCATTAATACTAGGTCATATTTGATTCATCCAAATGAGCAGGGTTCTAAAACATGCATTGAGATCCACATACAGATTTACTATGGTTCTTTGATTAATTTACATTAAACATCTGATTGGTACATAGTATAGATTGAATGACTTAGAGTATTTTCAAATTTTATGTGTAGTAATTTTTATGTGTTATGTTTTATGGAAAAATAAGTATTTTTGGGGTATGCAAGTTTTAAAGTGTGGAACAAAAGTTCATACAAATCATGGGCCTGAAATAATTTGTTATATAAGTATTTTTAATTGTGCTTTTTTTTTTTTTTTTTTTTTTTTTTGTAGATGTGTTTACCATGTCCGCATTAAATATAGTGTTTAATGAACATGCTTTGCAGTGACTGTAGATGTAACCAGGCTGAAGGCAAAGTCGGCAGCAAGTAAAGAGTGAACAGAAATGCCAAACCAAGCTGTCAAAGTGAAAAAATCTAGTGAAGTAAAGAAATATTTGGTGCTAAAATTAAGGTGCTCATCTGTTTTATTTCCATTCAAATTGAATTTAAATTAACTTTGCTGGAGATAATTTGAAAACTCTCGTAGTTGAGTTGAGTTTGGGTAAGATGAAAGCCTGGAGCCATTCAGTCCTCAAAATATCTCTCCCTCTCACAGAAATGCTTCCTGCACATGGGTAGACATTTTGCTGGTCTTTACTGAACAGGTTCAACAACATGCTTATTGAAGGAGATTTAGGTGGAGAAGCATTAGCCAAGCTCAATGCTGAAGAGAGAGAATATAGCTAAATAATTTTTCCATATGCTTGTGTCAGTTGTACCGTAACTGATGGTTCCTTCAGCTCTGTGTACCTTTACCCAGATGCATCATTTGTCCATAGGCACATTTTTCTCTTGGTAGTTACATTTACATTTTCTATAACAGTCCAGTTGAATTCAGTATCTTCTCTTACCTGTGTGGGATAGTGGCATAAGTGTGTATTGCAACAGTAAAAGGCAAAAAGCATACTATTTGCTTAAGAATACTGAAAGCATCTTTATTAACATCACAAATCATAATAACGAGTCAAAGTAAAGTTGCATCACTGTGGCCCCACAAACTGATTCTCTTGGCGTCAACTTTGGTCGACCACTTCAATTAGATCAATACATTTCTACATACAAAGTCTGTCTTGCTGACTGTGAATGGGTGGAGTCTTGAGCTTCTCACATCTTTTGACTGAAATAGCTGATTACAGGTTCACTTTCATGTTCACTTCTAGATCTAATTTCTAAGATTTCTATACCTTTATTACTTCCTTCTAATGCAGAATATTTGAAATGGGTTCACAAACTTTTAGGCTTCACTGTGCACTTACCGGTGGCATAAACATCTTCTTTCTTTACCAATTGTCCATTGTATTACTTTTACTCAAAATGTGAATGATGCATTTTACAGTTATATACTGTATTACATATGTTATTTTACATATTTGGTATATCCCTTTTACTTATTTTTTTAAACCATAATGGAACTGCCGCACACGAGGTATTATTTATGTGCTGAGTACTGTAGTGAAATTGACTTGGTGAAGTTGTGATATCTATTATTGAAATAGGAATAATTATCAAATTGAAAAACTATATTTGCAACCAACATGCTATGATGTAGGCAGTGTCCTGTGTGCACTGTTAAAGCATCGGAAGATGAATTATATTAACCATGCAGCAGCAGTTGAGCTACCGTCTACTTCTTGCTGGTTTTATAACCACAAGGTGAAGTAAAATGGTACATGTGAGCTGACCCATTATTTAAGAACTTCGCACTGGTCTCAGGCAACACATACGAAAACACTCCAATCACATTAGTGTTCTCAAAATGCTGTTATTAGCAGCAAAGTAAAGTAGAATAACAAAGAATGTAAAGAAGCAGATGGATTACTGTATTTATTAGTTAAAAATTACAAAGTACATCTGAAAATGATAAAATGGACAATAGCAATTGCAATATATTGTAAATATACTTAAGCATACATTTTATATTGGTGCAGGTGGTTTGGACAAGGATGTTTAATAAACTTACATATTGTAATGTTTAGGTATTTGCAAAGGTTTGTTTGTAGGTCATTGAATCATGCTTAGTTTATCCCAACTTGATCACACAGATGCTTTCCACTGTCCCTGTACTCCTTCCCCCCCCCTCATCTGTCCTTAGTGTGCTGTCGTTCCCACACTTGTTTGCATCATTGTGGTCATAGACATATGGTCTCTCTCCCACATGACTGTACGGATCAGCCTAGCTTCCAGATGTTTCAGTGGTCAGGCCTAGATGCTTTGGGCTTCATTTAAACAAGTGGACATTACTATTAGCCAAGCTTATTAATATAATGAAATAGAAATTATAATGTATTATATTTTGAGTGGTAACTACTATTTAAATGGTTGGAAAGTGATTCTTGCCATTTACTCAAAAAGAATTACTAAACAAAGAATTACATATTACAGTACTGTATTCTTTCAAACCTTTTTTTTGCCTTATGTGCAAGGGCAAACTGTTTAGTGTTTTCTGATTAGCTTTATTTTGACAAAAATATTAGGACACCTATACATTTACAAACATTTTTATGGTATCCCATTTTAAGTGAAGCTTTAATAGCTACAGTAGTTGTCATTTTTCTAGTATGAATTTTGCCCGTGTGGTGTATGTACTTTAATTAAAAAAGACTTTGGTACTGTTTGTACTCTTGCAATGTTTTTAGTCATATTTTTGTTTAGGACAAAAACAATCAAAATCAATACACTTATTATTTTTAAACAATTGAAATATCAAGTTAATTTTTGTAATTTAAATGAACATTTCAATTTATTTGCTAAATTTATCTTATTGCTAAAAAAAAAAAGCTCTGAATAATTAAATAAATAAAATGGTGAAATATTTTACCCTTTTTTTCCCTTAATATCTTAAATTCCATTTAAAAGTTAGTATTCATCTTTTCGCTGTTGTTAACTTTTGTGCTCTTTTAAAAACAAATTTGAAATGTTAGATCAGGGGTGTCCAAACCTTTTTGGCTTGTAAACTTTTTCAATGACTAAGTCGATATACAGTATGTGTATGTGTTGGCAAACCAAGCATAACTGTAGATGCTTTTTAATTTTTTTATTATATGGTTGATATCAAAGCTTTTTGTGTTGGACCACATTATATGGCTTATGAAATAAAATGCATGTGTATGTTAATATCAGCCCACACCCAATTTGTTCTTCTTCACCATTGGTACACCAGTTGTAAATTTGTGTTTTAAGGTTTTAGTACACCAGATTTATTAGTTTTTATTTTATTTTTTGTTTTGTGTTACATGTCTATAAAACTTTTTCTCTTTGGGTTTGGAGTCATGGGGAGCAGCTGCTCCTTGATCCAAGCTCCCTAAGCTAGCACACTCCTCTCCAGCTGTCATCTGCAGTGTCTCCCAGCTGCTGCCCAGTACTTTAACCCACTTCCCCTGTATAAAAGAAAAAATAAATAAATTAAAGGAATAAACAAAACAAGTTAAGCGCGCTGGGACCAGGCTCCGCTCAAGTATGGAACTAGCTGGGCTTATAATGATCTCACGAGAGTTCAGACACATCTCTTGTTGTTCAGTGTTTTGTTATTAATTTTATATGGTTCAAAAGGACACTACAAAGTTTGCAACAATTAAACATCATCTTTTACCTATTACTGGTATTTCCAAACTTGATGCTTTGCCATCTGAGCTCCACATTTATTAATAAAAATTAACAAAATGTTCATCAGACAGTCAACACTCACTTTTCTGCCCCCCGTTCCTCTCTTATCCATTTAACACACAACTCCAGACCATTCATTTCATATAATGCACAAACTCAGTGCTCAACTCAAGAATGTGTGTGTGTGTGTAATATATATATATATATATATATATATATATATATATATATATATATATATATATGTGTGTGTGTGTGTGTGTTTAGAGAGCATCAACATATTTCTCAGTTAATATAATTCTAATGAGGATATTGATGTTAGATTTTAACCACATTGGAAACAACATAATTAATCCACAACTATTTCATTATTTTTGTATTGTTTCTTTTTTTTTTTGCTAACAAAAAGACTATTTTTTGTAACTCTTTTGTCCAAGTACTCCAATAAATCTATTAGTTTTTTTTGGTGGTAGTAAATTAAATTTTATTTATTAAGCTTTACTTAAAAATTTTGCTATTTGTTTGGATTGACCTATTTTTTTCGTGTCTAAAGAAACATCAAAAGTCATTAAACTGTTGGAGGAGCCTCCAACACCGTATTCAGTTTCTCAGCGAGGTAAAAGTCCAGTAAACAGCACTTTGATTCCTGTTAAAGGCATCATCAATCTGGGCAACACCTGCTTCTTCAATGCTGTTATGCAGGTAAACTGTGCTCTAGTCATACAGGGTGATATTTATATTATAAAACAATATTACTGTTGTTTGTATGGTATATTTTAAAATTACTTACTCTACTTTCTAATAAATGCATTTTCTCCCTTTTTGTCTTGAACAGAATTTGTCTCAGACCCACATGCTCAATGACCTCATCCAAGAAGTAAAAGAGAAAGGGCACAAAATGAAGATCTGCCATGCTGCTGAAACTAACTTGGTACAACTTAACATAAAAGTGACTTGTTCTTTAGGCTGGTCTTCAGATTTTAGAGGCACTTGAATGTCTGATGCATATACAAACCGTTTGTTAAATAACCTTTTAACTAACTAACCCTTATTTTTTTAACTAACCTTTTACTTAAATAGTAATGATGTTGAGTGTTTTTATGGATAAACTTTATTCTGTTTATTAAATGTAAATAAATTTAAGCAGCTCAAATCTTATATAGCCTTCTACAAGAATGGGCAAAACACTTAGTATGTTCCATTATTAAAAAGCATAAAAAGTATAAAATAAGGAAATCTGACTTAAAAGTAAATATGCCTCTGTCCAACTTTTTTGAGTGTTGCAGAAATCAATTTATATAATTGGTTACATTAACAAATAAATTTTAATTCATCACTAATCATGTTTTGTTTGTTTGTCTATGTGATGTGAAAGGTTAAGATGAAATAATTTATGGATTAGATTTCATTAAAATATTTTTTTGTATTATTGAAATATGCTCCATCCCATATGATTTAAACTTAATAGTATAAATTTTAATCTGTGTGTGTGTTTTAGGGCCCTTTGACCGTGACCCTGGGTGGTCCTGAGCCACTCACATCAGCCATGTTGTTGTTCCTGCATAGCATGAAGGAACCTGGAAAAGGACCCGTTTCTCCCAAAATTCTCTTCAGTCAGCTTTGCCAGAAGTAGGTTTTTAAAGGGTAGTGATAGAGATCCTGATGTATGTTATATTTAAGGTGAAGTATCTGAGACACACCAGCATTATACATGTTGAATATCTTATAGTTTCTTACAGAAATGTCTTATCTGCTGCTTGCCACTCAGTCTGCTTAAAATGCTGTTTTTTTATATATATATATATATATATATATATATATATATATATATATATATATATATATATATATATATATATATATATATATATATATATATATATATAAAGAAGTGTATGTTATATACATTTATACATTATTATAATTTATATGTTAGCATGCAGTATTAATTATTTGTTTGCGTGTGTGTTTACTATGAACAGGCTGTTGTAGGCCATATCAGTATTTTCTTATAAATATAAACAAGTTGATAAAAAATGAATGCAGACTTACATTAGCCGTACATTACATTATGTGTAATAGGGATCTATTGTTTAGATGACTAGAATTACAGTGTAAAGCATAGCTTGGTTTATATGCTTTTATGTTAATGTGTTTATAACATTGCCAAGCGACTGATCAGCTGGGAAGGGTTTGAAAAAGAGCATGAAATGGGGAAGTTTAAAAGTAATATCACCCTAGACATACTGTCTTTACATTTAACTTTTAGACATGTTACTTTTATTGGAGGGAATTATCTCAATTATTTCATTTCATTATTTACCGTTATTTATTTAACGTTTCAGTGCTGGACATATACACCCAGAACAATGTGCCAATCCATTACTGGGCGCACACACACACTATATACAGTGGGTTGCAAAAGTATTCATACCCCTTGAACTTTGCCATATTTTGTCACATTACAACCACAAACATAAATATATTTCACTGGAATTTAATGTGAAAGACCAACACAAAGTGGTATACAATTGTGAAGTGGAATGAAAGTTATACATGAATCAACAATTTTTTTACAAATAAAAAACTGAAAAGTGCGATGTGCAAAATTATTCAGCCCCCTTTTCCCTGAGTGCAA
>JAFMOD010000535.1:784187-838624 GCA_019802435.1 Corydoras maculifer
ATATATATATATATATATATATATATAGTATTATAACAGTTACACTGCTCACCAAATGTTTTCACCTTATAACTGTATTTTAAGTTCACATTTGAACCTGTCACATGTAAAAGCACTGCAAATGAATATTTTGTATATACACTTCACTTATAAACCTAAACTACCTAAATCCCACTGAGTCCTATCTTGCACCCTGTACGGCATGTAACAATGCTTGTTAATATTGTACACAAAATATATACCGTATATTTTTACATCATGCATCTGCGCCGCTAAAATAGCAACAATGATTGTGAATATGTGTACATTAATGGGCATAGTTGTCTTGAAATAAGGTGTTAAAATAGGAAATGGCAAGTGACACACTAATAGGTTTATTGCATGTTACACCCAAAACTCATGAATAAATAAGTACATGTCTTTTTTTCTGTCCTCACAATAGCAAAGACACACTGACGCACACAGAGAAGTACACTATGATTAATGCTAAAGGCACACCTATAAAATATCTGATAATTTTGATATTGTGCAATGATTTGTGCATTTGTGCTTATGATGGGGAGTTGAATTCAATTAGTTGTGATTGTGTTCTATTGTTCTTAGAAGCTGCAGGGTGGACGCTCATCCACTTGTCGTGATGATAAAGGAACTGGGGAATCCGTGTCCGGTCAGAGCAAAGATGCTGCCTGTTCGAGTGTGCGAAGCTTGTCCCGTTGCCAGGGCGATGCCGCGGGCAGCCTGTCGGATGCTAGTGAGAAGGACTCGTCTTCACAGGACAGCAGTAACGATGCCGATAGCGAGGCATCAGAGTCTGAAAGCTCAACACAAATCACAACCACATCCAACAAAACCTCACTGAGTCGTGACTCTGCCCCTGCTGCAAATTCTGCCCCCTGTGTACAAACCCAGCCCTCTTTTCACAGGGAACAGCCTGGCAGTGCTGTAGAGCAGCTTGTGAGTGCTGTGTCCAAACTGGGTCTGGTACACACATCTATCGACACTCTTCCACTCAGCCATGTTGGAGATGAGAAAGAGAAAATGCACCAAGGGGCATTCCAGGCTCTCTCACACAGCTACACTCCATCATCAAAGGAATGTTCAGTTCAGTCCTGTCTTCATCAGTTCACCTCCATCGAGCTCCTAATGGGAAATAACAAGCTGCTGTGTGAGAACTGTACAGAAAGACGTCACAAACAACTGAAGAGAAGTGGGACAGGTGTATTCACACATTCAATTTTTTCGTTTTAATGTATTGTGGGGATTTTATTACGGCAGCTGATAACCAAAGATTTGTCTGATTTTAAATAAGCAAATGAGTATGCATTATTTTTGGACATTTTCCAATGGCTTAAGATCTTAAATAGAATGAAATAAGCATTTGTTAGAAGAATACTTCAGTGGGTTTTATCCTTATTTTTCTTATCATTTTTACTACAAAACAACAAACTATTAAGGATCCATCAGATTTAAACCAACATTGTGTAAGACATTTTATACACCAGTGTTCTCTAATCTATCCAGTAAGGTGTTGATACATCTGGTAGGTCTAAATGATTAGTGTTTAAATAAATCACTAAATAAAGCATTTAAACTTCCAAATACCAGGTAATTTTGTAATAAACTTTGGAGGCAGCAAGACCTATTTAGTGTATCATCTTCCGTGGGTAAAATTGTTGTCTTTACAAGAAGTTAACAATAATATCTCTGTTATATACAGCTTAAGGGTTACAGTATACTGATTTTACACTAATCCAGTTCAACAGAAATACATAGTAAGTTCATAAGTACATAGTAAGTTTTAACATTTACTAAAATATAAAGGATCCAGCTGGTCCATAAACAATGATGTAAGGAGATATGAGGTTATCACTGTATCATAATTAAATGAGCAGGCCAAAGTTCAAAACTTGGATAACAATTAATAGTTCATCTTAAATAGCCTGTAGAATACTCAGCTCAAGCATTTTATCACCAAACTGCCAGATAATACATTTGAAGTGATTAAATGACAGCAGTAATATTTGAAAATCTCCAAACCTTAATGACCTTTACACCCAAAGTGTGCACATGTGTTCTTAGGAATTAATTAAAAGTTTGAGTTTTAAAAGTTAAAATAAATTTGCTTTGAAATCCTAAACTGATACAGGAAGGCAGTTTTAAAGTTAAGAAACACTACAGGAAATCCAGCTGTGGTTTCTCAGTTCTAGAGAAAACCTGCACTTTACGAACATTTCTTTATGTAAGGAAACCATCAAAATTGTGTCTTTACCACAACAACAAATAACCGTGGGTAGGGACATCTGCTAAAGCCAAAATAAAGATTATTATTTAGTAATCATGAATGAATTATGTCTTTTATTAAACAGTCTGCAGTTGCTGTTAACACGACATGTCAACTAATTTACTTAAATATAGTATATACTTTCCTGTGTGTGTTTCAGATAAGAAAGTGGAGAAAGTGTATACAAGCGCACGCAAGCAGATGCTGATCTCAGTGTTGCCACCGGTTGTCACCCTTCATCTTAAACGCTTCCACCAGGTCTGAAGTTTTCACCAAACCCACTTTTTTCCCTTTTTTTCTTTTCTTTTTTAACGATGCATAATCATTAATGATTATGTTTGTTTGTATGTAGGCTGGGATGAATTTAAGAAAAGTCAATCGACATGTGGATTTTCCTCTTCTCTTGGATCTGGCACCGTTCTGTTCAGCTTCATGCAAGGTCTTGATTATTACTTAGAACATCTAACAGTGTATATATATATATATATATACATATATATATATATATATATATATATATTTTTTTTTTTTTTTTTTTTTTTTGCACAGTGAACTTTTATACAGTTTTACTGACACAAATAACACAATATTACCATGACGTAATAAATTAGGTTTACAATATTAATATTGTGATTTGTATAATTTAAAAAATCACATCATCTCTTGATTGTTACAAATAACCATGTTTGTTTGAATTTAACAGAACTTGGTTTTAGGAGAGCGCGTTCTCTATAGCCTGTATGGCATTGTCGAACACAGTGGTTCTATGCGTGGTGGCCATTACACTGCCTATGTCAGGGTCAGGACTCCACAGCGCAAAGCGGAGCAACGCAGAAGCCAAGCAGGTATATAGAAAATTCAAACGCACTGTTTTTTGAATTGCAGATGTTACAGTTGCTCAAGTTATGAAATGGACAAAATATATAGATATAGTTAAAATGAAGTGGCATCATTATTATTTTGTTTATATTGTTATTTTAAACCATTTAATAATTATAGCTTAAAGCAGTGACTTCAAATCCTAAAATATATTTTAATAAAGACAGCATAACAGTAAAAGGTGCTGATTTATTGTTAGTAGTAGTAGTATTATTATACATGTCAGAAAGCATAGGTTCATATTATAGAATGTTAAATAGTTGACTAATGCTACCACAACCATACAACATTGTCATTGAAATTTAATAACAAAAGGCTATAACGAGCCAAATCGCAAATGTCTTCAAAGCCATTATAACCATACTTATTATTTGCCAATAATACCAAACTAACACAAAATAATGGGTTCTTTCTAGAGGTAAATAACTCTCTGCAAAGGCTGCAGTTTTGCAGCATGTATATAGCATGCATTCTTCCTCCTACAGAACCCAGTTAGGAGAAAATTACAAGAATTTTTTTTACTTATGTATCTGAATTTCTCATATATCTGTGAATTCACATTTCCAATGTAATGTTTTTGATAAGGAACCAGCTGCTTTTCTGTCTAATTGCTCTGGTGTGGTGCTCAGATTAATGACTGGGATGCAGTTAAATGTTTACAGTTGGTACATGACCAACCAACATCGATAGGCAACAAGATATGACCGAGCAAAAGGCAAGGCAAAACAATAATATGCCCACTGAACAAATATTATAACAAGGAAGCAAAATGGAATCCTGAATGTTTTTTAGAGATTTCAGAAGAAGAGCAGTTTATTGTCACCCTAAGAAATGCTTAGTGGTCTGTAATATTGTATAAATGCATGAATTGATGCGTAGATGATTTGACACACAAGTAAACAAATCCAATCAATCATCCAAACCTAAAAAATATTTTACAGTATTATGACTGCCAAAGATGAGGGACTTTTCTTGTTTGTTCCAGAGCATTGTACGTACTTGATTGAATGATGTTAAACTGCAAAGAATATTTTATGAACAAAAAGCTGAAAAATATTGGTATTATAACTAAATCTTATAATAAATAACGTGCTTAAATTAAAGCAATTTTAGTGACAAATTTCAGAACAGCAAAGATTAAATAATACATTAGGCTTATTATAAATCAGGAAGAGGTTTAAATACTGTGACAAACCTAGTCAGGTAAAAGAAGGTACATAAAAGAACCTATATATGAACAAAAAAAGAAAATTCATATGAAAACAAACAGAACCTCTGCTGTTTAAATTTCAGGCAGGTTCATAATTTCGTAAACCACAACTCAATTTAAAAATGAAATCACTCATATGATTACCCTGATTTTTTATTTACTTAAGTCAGACAGAAAATAAAACAACATAACTGTTGCCTATTCAAAAGTAATGTTAGCATGTGGGTTTCAGTAAAATTAACTCAATAGTATAACATATAATTTATAAAAATTTGCAGATAAATTTTATAATTATGTGCTAACTATGTAGAGTGTGTTTTTTTTCTTGTTAATAAAATAGTTTTTTTTTTTCTATTTTTTGCTATATATTATTTGCTTCCGTTTTTGCTTCAAGCTTGGATTCTTGCTGGTGTGTCTCAGCAGTGATAGAATGAGGAGGGAAACCATTCATGCAGGGTTAAGAAGCTTATCAGAGCATAAGTACAGCTCATATCATTAGTAAGCTGTCTGATTCAAGGTGAAGGAATGCAGTTTTGTCCAAAAGAAAAGTTTTATTTTCTTTATAGAAAAGTCAAAATCAAATTTGCAGAAATGATTCCATGGCGATTGCCATAAAAAATGGAATGTCCTGCACAGTTTTTGAGATTGTTTAGGATGATCAAGACAGATTGTTCAACACAAAGCAACATACAAGGGCTTCTGAAATAATATAAAAATTCTCTAGAAGAAAGAATAACTCCATTGTGTTCAGCTGTTATATCTGTAATATGTTTCATAATAATACAATAATTTATAATAAAAAAATGTTTGAGTCCAAAATTACTCAAAATTTAGTTAATAATAATACAAAAAATGTAATTATTAAATAATTAAGTTACTACATGTTATAGTTATTTACTTCTAATTTTGTGGCATGTTTAATAAGTTTCATTAGAGAACTGAAGCATACAGATGCTTTTGACAGAAAAGCATTTCATAGAAAGAACTTACATGAGGCGCATTCTAAAGATGTTAAATCTCATATCAATGCCCATGGTAAGAAATATAAATGCTTAGACTTTCACGTACCATATACATTTTGGTAATTTTATCTGTTATTAATTAACCTGTTTGCGGCCAAACATAAAGTATTTTCATTACTTACATGTGCTTGTGTGTTTTAGGTTGTCGAGCTTCTCCAAGCGCTCCTCCAGGTCAGTGGGTGTACGTCAGTGACACCAGCGTACAAACGGTCCCAGAATCCAGAGTACTTAACTCTCAGGCCTACTTGCTCTTCTATGAGGAACTCCTGTAGAGGATGCTGTAGTACTTAAACTGAAGGCCACTGCAGTTTTGTTTTGGTCAATTTTGTGAAAATATCATCCCATACTTCCAGAAGCTTTGGAATTGAAAAATGCAATATATAATAAGTATCACAAAAAGTTTGAAGAGGTCAGGCGAATGATGGCTATAAAGAAGATGCTGGTTTGGGTTTTAAAATATATATATATAAATATAGCATTATTTATATTTTATAGCTATATTTAATAGATTTTTTTGTGAAATTATTTTGGTTGACTGTAAAACAAAATATTGCCTTTGAGAATGATGTGTTAACCTTTGATGCACGAAAGGAAGAAATCAGTACTAGGAATGTGCCAATGTTTGGTTGTGATGCACCATATTTCACTTTTACAATATGATCATCATTTGCTTACTGTCATCACATGTTTTTTTTTTATTTAAATGGAATCTTGTCTCATGACCACTGAAAGGAATCAGCTCATTTGTAAAGGGAAATGACAGTAAGGAAAACTCTTAATGTATTTTTTTTCACAGTCTTCGTGCCTATTGCAGATTTGCAGAACAAACAGGAAATCGTATTAAGATATTAGTTAGCGCTTTGTTAAAGAAATACTGAATCTGAAATATGTCTGTATGTACAGTACGGCAAAAACATCGGCTATGCTTTTCATATACAAGTGGCAAATGTTCAAATCTATAGTCTACATTTCAGTCCTTTATCTTGAGTGTCTTTAAAGGGACCAGTGGAGAACAGGACAGATAACATGATACAATCCATAGTTATTATTTTGCAAGAAAACATTCATGAAATAAATCACTACAAAAATGTTGTTAAATATCTAATTAGATTTTGTTTCTGCAGTGCTTTTTAAACTTTTTTTAAATAGATGATAAATATGTACAATATACACTCTGTGAACACAAGTATTAGGTAGTATTATCACTATATGTAGATTATATAGATTATCACTCCTCTAATTTTAAAAATAGTTTTAAAATATTTTGGTTGTGCTACAGTATACAAATAAGGCATTCAAGCTTTATTTCTATGTTTCTATGTTCTATGTTTCCAGCTTTGTAGCAACTGTTTGAATAGAATCTATTTTTTAGTTAGTAGCTTGTAGCTAGTCATTTTCGTAATGATGTGGTGGTCAAACTGAGCAGCACAGTTTATTTGGACAGTGGAGTGCTCATCAGAAATCCGCTCCCTGTTTACATTAGTTTAAATCATGAAGTAAAGATTATAATAATGTATTTCACGCATTGATACAAATGTGAAGTGATCAGAGGTGGACAAATGGTCAGCCAATCAGATTTAAGGACCGGACTTCCCGTTTTATAACAGTATTTAACTTGCTGTTCCCTATTTATCTACTGTTACAGATGCTAATAAGCTGGAGCAGATGTGGATTGTGGTTGTTACAAAAGAGAAAATAAAGGTTAAGAGCCAGGTCTAAGGTCAGTGGCCAGTTCTTTAGATTGCATAGCCACCAGCTCCCACAGATATACACCAAAATATTGACAACCATTTTTAGATTAGAAAAAAAAACTTATATTTAATATGGAGCATCAAATGCCTATTAAAAAGAGATGTTCTGATGTCCACATACTTTCCTTTATGTCTCTAATTCCCTAGAAGGTCTTTGTTCAAAATAATTTCATAAAAATCTTGAAAGACCCTATAGCTTGTTATTATTTTTGGTATAGTGTGCATGGAATGTCAGGAAATAGAGAGGGACAGAGGAGAAGTCATTTGGAGACTTGTTTCAGAGCCTAGTTGAGAAGGTTAGCTTATTTTCAGAATTTAATAGAGTGGACTTTAGAGTATATTATGGTGTTTTTATATAAAATTTCCACCACCAGTTCACTCTATTTTAACTTGTCCATGAGAACGATACATATTTTAATAATACATGTGAGGGAGTGAATTAGAAATATGTCCTGTTTTACTGACTAACGACGGTCATCACTTGAGAAAAGGCGACTGCTGAATTCCTGTGTCGTCCTACATTTCGTCTTTGGGTATTTTTATCACTGCACACTTCTGGCCTTTAGTGCGTGCTGTCGCTACACATCCGGCAGTCCTGCTCTCACTCTGAATTGCCATGACGGAGTGTAAAAGCGACATGCAGACTGCTGGTGAAGAAGAGGTGGGTGTGCAGTCAGGAAAAGGGCAATGTCCCGATTCATCCCATCCTTCATATTTCTCTGAAACAGTAGGGACATTGCAGAGAAAAAGAGACACCATCAGATATGTGCTATCTCTGCCTTGTGACTGTGTTTCTGTAATCTTGGCACAACCGAAGCTGATTTAATCGGAGTTAATGACAGTAGACGGGCGAGTCTGATGAAAGAGGACAGGGTGGCCCTGCTCAGCCTTCACACACAACCTGCTGGAAGCACAGTGCAGTCGTAAAGCATCTACAGCAGAAAAATTAACACATGTCTGGGCTAAAAGCAGGGTTCAGTATCACTCAACAATTTTAAGCTTTTACTTTAGCTGCCCGCAGGGCAAATAAGACTTGTAGCCTAACAATAGGTCATATCAGATCAAGCATCTTGTAACATGTACAGTATATGGTTTCAGGCACTGAAAAAAGAAAGGTGCTGAAGAACTACTTCTTGATGTAAATGGTGTCTTGGGTGAATTACCAGTTTAAAAAAAAAAAAAAAAAGGTTCAATTTAACGATGAGTAATAAATGTTCTCTTCTTGTAACACGTTCATTTTACAGAAGCCTTCATCCAAACTGACTAACGTGTCCCAATTTGATGGCTGAATCTTGAAAATCTTGAAGATCCTAACAATCTAGGGTAACAAAGGTGGGACCAATAAAATAAATAAGGTCCAAGAATTAATATTGGTAGGCCAAAAACTTTTGATAAGTTCAAGAAATTAGGAAACATTTGACAAGGCAAATTATGCACCAGGTCACACTTTTTGCATTGATTCCTAATCAATACATCACCCCTTAAGCAAACATGCATATGTTTTAACTACATATGGTCAAAAATGTTTTGTTTGTTAGTCCCCTGTTGGTGATGTTCTTTATTGGTCAGGACCATCACAGAACAGGTATCATTTGGATGGTGGATTGTTTATTGTCAATTCTGTAGTGACACTGAAGAATGATGTGTCCTCCACTGAGCCTCGGTGTTTTTAAGGATTCTTCTATTAAAAACAACTGAACAGAGTTTTTTTTTTTTTTTTTCTTGCCACTGTTGCTTCTGCGTTCAGGCTCGGAATACTGTAAAGCTGCTTTGAGATTATGTACTATTGTAAAACGCACTATATAAATAAATAAACTTAAACTACAACTTAAAACATACTTAAATGTTCTCAAATAGCTTTGAAATGAGGTAATTATATCGTCAGACAGACTTAAAGTGACATCTTGTTGCTAACAAAATTAAACCGAAATGCAAGAGAAGTGAAACGCTGCCATCTAGTGTTAGATAAATGCACATAAGGATACGCTAATGCAAACGACTGCAATCCGTGAAAAAAAGCTACATTTACGGCGAATTCAGTTCACTTAAATTAAAATTAGTTTAGTGTTTAAATGTCCGATAATCTGAGACTATTCAACAGAGATAAAGGACTTGCTTTCGAACTGCTGGCCTTATTAATACGCATGCGCACGAAGGGTGCTTTAATCGGATATCATTCAACCAATTCTGAAGCGTTCCAGCTCGTGCGGACACGTTTATTTCGTTAATTCTCAAGTTGTTATGAATACATTTTAATAAAGAAAAGTTGTTTTCTTTATAAAACAAACAAATACAACGTGGTAAGCAGGATTAGAATGACTGGAATCAATTCGTAGATTCGACTCAGCATTCGCAAGATATGGAGTCAGTGAATCGAATCGACTCTTTTGAAACGGCTCCGATTCAGCTGAGACAGGGCCGCTCGGTCTGTGGCAGCATCTTTCTGCTTTTCTCGGTTTTATCAGTGAGAGTTCCACTTCATCCAAAATGGTTAATCACTCCACAGTGCTGCCGATGATCTGCTTCACCACGCTCTGGGGTTTAGTCGGCGGCGTCGCTCCCTTTTTCGTACCAAAAGGACCAAACAGAGGGTAAGCTAATGTTAATGTATTACAGGCCACAGCAGCTGCTGAATGCTGGTTTGCTGTGTTAGTTTGTTGGACAGGGATTTTATTATTCCTGTCGGTTTTATGTCAGGTTTTTAGTTTAACGAACGAAAGCTCGATTGTTCTTCGGTAAACAGCAGCTGCACTGCCTCTTTAGCGGTTAGCATGTTTTGTGTAATCGTCTTGGTGTTCGTTCGTTATTTTAATGGAGTGATTCTAACATTGCGGGGACGAACTGGCCTGCACGTCTGTGCTTTAAACTGTATTTTCATGTCATTTCAATTGATCAGTCATCAGAGCTGTCCAATCCGATTTACAGCTTGTCGTAAATAAACTTCTAGAAACACTGGACTAGATCCATTTTAGCAAGGTCGGGAACTGATGCAAGGGGAAAGGACTGACATCCTCAATGTTCCAGTTCATTTAATTAAGGAAAGGGATTGAAATCAGATCTTTGTGCAAACCTTTGGAGAGCCAACACAGCAGACATGGTTTTTAAAGCTACATTTGATATTAAACATGATTTTACTGATTTCATTCATTCATTATCTTCCGCTTTATCCTCTATTAGGGTCGCGGTGGGGTTCCCCATGCCCATCCAGGGGAGAACGTTTTGGGCGCTGGGCAGATACACCCAGGACAGGGCGCCAATCTATTGCTGGGCACACACTCACACACAGTCTCACACCCAAACACACTCTATATAGGGTAATTTGGAGAACTCAAGACTTGACTTGAGCCATGTTTTTGGACTGTGGGAGAAAACCGGAGAACCCGGAGGAAACCCATGCAGACACGGGCAGAACATGGAAACTCCACCCAGATGAGGATTCGAACCGGCTAGCCACTAAGCCACCGTGCCGCGATTTTACTGATTTACAGCAAGAAATAAACAAAATCTCTTCTTTACACGTCCTCGTTTGTAAAGTTTGAAGTCAGAGTTTCGGTCAATAATGATTCACCATCCCCGGAGTTGAGAGGGGATATTAAGGATATTCATTTATTATTATTGTTATTACTAGTATTATTATTATTATTATTATTCAGGAGCCCATATGGTGATTAAATCACACAGGGTTTGAAACCTCAACCTTCACACTGATACAGCAGCCCACTTTATTACTGTCACTATTTCCAGTGTGGAACAGATATGTTTTTTTCAGCAGTGTTATTACTCTTTATTTTAAAATGTTAGTTTAATTCCTAACCCTCCCAAACATGGATATTAAACAGAAGATGCTAATGTCATTACATTACTGCACAAAACATCTGTGATAGTGCAGCACATTGGTCCAGACCAAGAAAGGATGTAGATTCACTTTAGCAGTGAAACATACAAAGGTCCTGTCTGTGTAGATACTGAAATACTGCTGTAAAAGCCAAACTTCTAATAACCGAACATGAATTGTAGTTAGCGAGTTAAGCTGTGAATTTGTCACAAATCTTTTTACATCTGCAGCATAAAAATCAAACAGGTGACTTGTTATTTAATTTCTGTATCTTCTGCTTAATCCTCTACTAATGTTTGGGGGGTGGGGGGTATTCCTCAGTTCCTTGTTCCCATCCAAGCAAGAATGTTTGGCATGTGCATGAATCCATTACTGCGAACACACTTACTCACAGAGACACAAACACACACATAATATAGTGGCAATTTAGAGCAGCCAATTCACAATTGCGTTATTTTACACAGAAGGTATCGTTGTGATGACATAAATGGGCTCCGGTCCAGAATGCTAAGCACTGCATTAGCACAGGCCAGCAGGGGAGTGGGATAAGGGAACAGGGTATCGAGTACATTACAAAACAACCACACCTAGTATGAGTACACCCTAAACCATTGTACAGTGCACTTTACTGTGATGTGAAACAAGGAGCTTTGTGCTCAGGCTCATTCTGAAACTGAATCCGGCCTCTTCAAATCATAACATGCGGTGCTTAAAATGAAGGAGATAATCAGGCTCACATTGTTTCAATGATTCTTTTGTGTAACCAGTGCAGTTTATGGATTTTTGAAAGCAAATGTTTATTTAGCTCCAGACTGGTATCTGAATTTTTTTTTTTTCTATTTTGTTGTATTGTATGCTTTGTTTTTTAGTAAAAGCCAAGTCTTTACAAATATTTTTAAAAATGTAAAAAAAATAATTATAATAATTCCCCTTCCTAATTTCATGTCTTGTTGTTTATCAATTTCATGTTTGCTTGCACTGCGATTATGTTTTATAGATGATGATATTCTGGCTTTTCAAATTTCAAATGATATTCAAATTTTAATTTTTTTTTTTTTTTTTTGCTGCTAGCTTGTGATAAATACTGTTGATTTTAACATTTACCAACATTAATTAATTGTAATTTTCTAAAATTAAGGACTCTATCTCTGTGTTTCAGGGTCATCATTACCAGCCTGGTGCTGACTGCAGTGTGCTGCTACCTGTTGTAAGTAAAGTTAGTGCTTACAAACCATAACAGGCTTTATACTTATAGAATTCAAACTGTACAATATTACACAGAAGTATGTTTACATTTAGTCATTTAGCAGACACTTTTATTTAAAGTAACTTACAAAAATAGTGAAATAATGCATGAGAGGGTGTGTATTATTTTGAATAAATCACAGTAAAGAGGTGTTGTGCAGATACACTACTTTTCGGTGATTTAATCACAATAATACACAACCTGAAGTACCTTATTGCCTAAATAATATGGTAACAAAAATAAACATGTTACAATATGGTTATAATAAATGCATTTATTGAAAGCATAATCTTCCGCGACATAATCTTGTCCATTTTTTTATGGGAACACCGACCATAGTAACAGGATATTGGTTGCTCTAACAAACACAAATATTGTCATCGAGTGGCCAAATTACAGAACACACTTTATATAAAATAGACACAAAAGACTTCATCAGAAAAACTATGTATTGTATATCACCGATTGCTAAGAATGTGAGGTCAGCGGCCAGAGGTGTGCATTATTGTCAATATTGTCACAGCTGGACAAAGTGCTCAGCCAATCAGATTTAAAGACCAGAACTACATGTTTGATTAAATCCCCATTTAATCCTCATCTGTAATATTTATATCAATATACTTTTTTACGTGTCTGTGCGTGTACATATTTGTGATTTCAGCTGGTTGATAGCATTTCTGGCTCAGGTGAACCCTCTGTTTGGACCACAGCTGAAGAATGAGACTATCTGGTACCTGCGCTATTACTGGGAATAGACTCTGGTACATAACACGTAATAAATTGTTTAATAATTATTTAGGAATAATGTCTCTTTAATAAATGCTCAGCAGAACATTGTATGTTAATTCTTTCTGACTGCTGATTAAATGTTTGTTTCCCCATGCCTCTTCCCTGTAGGCAATTTTGAAACTCCTTCATGTCATTTCTGAGCTTCTGTACATCCACAAGTGGTTCAACATTCCTGTAGCTTCATTTTCCCATCTATTATAGTTGTGATATAGATATCTTTATTTTAAACCTCATCCCGTAAATCCAGATGAGGTACAACATTTTATTATATTATAATAGATTTGTTGTACAGGTAAATGTTTAAAGCTAACCTACGAGTGACAGTGTAGTGGTTTATTGTCTGTAATTAATAATCTTTGTGTGCATTATGTCAGTCAGGTGAAAAATGATGTACCTTTAGTTTCCATAAGTATATTTATTTTGACTATTTATTGTTATTTATTTTATTTGTTTATTTGGGATTGTGTGATAAATAAATTGTAAAGTATCAACTATCAGATCAAGTCTTATTTTTACCTGCATCATTTAAAACTTCCCAAGTGTGAGTCATTTTTAACATTTTACTTATTTGATGACTTAATTACACCTACAGATGCTTATAGGATTACCCTTCTAAATTAGTCCCCTCCTTTCCAACTTCCATTATTTTGGCAAAGCTTTCCATAAGAATGTGTCTGCAGTTCCTTAAAGTCAGGCTCTGATGGTGGACGAAGGGCTCTGGCTTGCAGTCCCCATAATTGTTATTTTTTGTACAAATTGGAAACTACTTGGCCAGGTGTTTGTTTAATAAACCTCTCTGAGAATTGAACATGCTAAACACTGTGGTCTAAATATTTGGGTCAGAGGAACTAAATGATTAAAGTCCTTCAATTTGTCTTTAAAATTTCAAAGAGTTTAATTATTAACACCTGTGTCCATATGAATTTTTTTGTAACATAGAACCATGTCTTTTAAAAACTTTTTTATGTACTATATATAAGAGCTATTTTAATATAAAGCCTTCACATGATTTGAGGTATATATTCTATATTTAGGATTTACAGCTATACCACTTTTTTGTCCATCTCTTGTCAAACTTGGATAAGTCCCTTTTTCATTGCTCATAAAATGAAATAGTTCTGAGCCATTGCTTCTTTCTGTACAGTACATGGTGTTCGAATGTCTTACTACCATGGCAACTTTGCACAGATTATAACCACAGATCACAAACGTTCCCACAACACAACAGCTAATGCTAACTAGCTGAGGGTCTGAAGCAATGGTGATCAGTTTCTGTTAATATATGGGCATCATATTATCTACAACTGAAAAAAACTGCACTAAAGATTGTAAATCTACACAAGAGAAAAAAGTTGTCTTTACTGTACATGTTTTACACACATTATGAAGTATGTACTTTAAAAGTATGACTACAGGAGACAATCCTGTGAACCACTCAATGTGATGTTGCTGGCTCCAGGTGCATAAACGTGGTTAGAAGAATTTTGATTAGAAAGTTAGAAGTTAGTATTTTATTAATTCTATAGGGAAATTTGTGTATTACAGCAGCCAATAGATACACATAGTATAAATGAAAAATAAGAAGTAATAACAAATTATTGTATGGTATACATAATATATACAATAAATATACTGTAAATCATACTATAAACTTTAAAGTATAGATAAAAGTAATAAACGTGTGCAATATGAACAAAGCGGTGGTGTATATCGATTAGAGAAATGTACAGTATGTGATACATAAATACAGTGACTACTGTACAAGAATACTGGTTAGATTAGGTGATACATGATGGTAATAAAGTTAGGTCCTGTTATTCAATACTGAATGTGTCTCAGTGTACAGCAATAAGATAAAAGCTACACTGACAGTGAATTGAATGAACTTTGACTAAAAAAGTGAACAGAATGTGACTTACTAATAACTTCATAAACAAGTTTAAAAAAAAGATGTGAAAGATTGTTGCACAACATTATATTGCTTCATGTTTAAACAATTTACATTAGTAGTTATAATTTCAATATCACACAGTGTGTGCCAGTTATACGTTTTCAAGTTGTGTAAATAATTTGATGTGTAGCCTTTATTCAGACCACAGACAAAAAAACAAGGTAAAGTACCTCCTATCAAAATCTCCTCCACAACTTTAGCAATAGATCAACATCTGCGTAAAACGATCAGTGGTTGGATCATCTCGTCAACAAACCTGAATCTTCATCCGATTTTCTTTTGAATCTTAAATGTCTTTGGCTTTCACTTCCGATAAATCCATAAGCTTTTTATGCAATTTGTTTACAAATATATGAACCTGTTTGTGTGATTTGTGCTGTTCATGTGCTTAACATTTAGCTTCTTGGGATTTTAGCACACATCCAATCTTCTAGTCATAGTTAGAGATACCCTAATATGGGGAAGATGAGCGAGTATCATTAGAATTTTATTCATTCAGTTTTTGACTCAACTTTTTAATTCTAGTTATGAATGTTAGCTTTCTTTTTTACTGTGCTCAACAAAATTTGATTGAAAGGATATCTATTCTTCTAACCACATGTGGTTTAGGAATTCTGGCCTTTTTATGGCCAAATTTATGGTAATGACGTTATCATCATTGATCATTTTATCAATCATGTCCAATTCTTGTTTAGTGTCACTAATTCCTACTGGATTTGTTTGTACTTAGATACAGTATTTAGTACTTTCGTTTACACCACTCTACTGTGACTGTTGGGTAATAAGCTTGGAATGTCGCTGCTCAGGGAAACTTATACAGTAGTGAGCTCTGTTATTGTGTTTGACTTGTCTATCATTCTCCACAAAGAATCAGCTAATTAGTAGAAATATGTCTGAACAGATGATTAGTTTTATTACCTGGGTCAGTCTCCCTTTAATAACAACAGCAGTATGACCAAGCAAAGCAAAACTTTGAGTGCTTTAATAAAACCAAAGAAATTGTAAATACCCCTCATGATTTTGATTTAGGATTACCGGTATGTACAGTACCAATCAAAAGTCACTGCCTTCTTCCCTCATTGTCTATTTCCTCCACTTACCATATGGATGGACTTTTTACAATTACAGACGGTAGTACATTTTTTTTTGTTAGTCCCATGTTGGTTTTCTGTTCTATTGGTCAGGACTGTCACAGAACAGGTAGAATTTGGGTGGTGTATTGTTCTGTGACACTGTTGGGATAGGAATAATGCACCAGACAACTAAAACCTTCTCTGTGGTGGTTCTATTGGGGTCCTTACCATTAGAGGGCAGAGTAAATAAGTGGAGCAAAGTTTTAATTGATACTGTATATAGCACATTTTACAATATATTCTGCAGACTTACACTAAGTTGATGTTTGTTGCATGTTGGTGATCTGCATCATGCCAGTTAAATTAAGTGTATCTGTGCAGTGTTGAAACTTCAAGTAGAATATAATTTTAAGGTCTCTATTTAGCTAGGATTAGCAAGGATATAATTAGCTAGGATTCTATTATCAGCAGTAGCAGTATTTCTTATGCATTCTTATTTTTTTAAGCCTATACCAGAGGTTTTATTTAGGTTTGCAGGGCTATGGTTATTAAGTGCCTTTTATAATTACAAAATGAGTTTTTATTCATGAATAATGGAATAAATAGTTATTCTCATTTCATAACCAGTGCATGACATCAAGATTCCTCCACTGGCAGAAGGAGCCTTTGTATCAGTCAGGAGCAGCTCTGCTGTTACGCAATGTGCTACTCCACTGAGTCATCTACTGAGTTTTTCTCAATGTAGGAAAAAAGGTCACGTGATGCAACATCTTTTGTGGGAAGAGAATTTCACAGCGAGAAACGAATGACTGAATGTGGATGAACTATGCTGAATTAAGTTTTATGTCAATCCATCGAATCCATATTACTTCAGGTTTACCTGATCTATTCCCTTTAATCTCACTCCTTATGTAACCTATTTGTATTCTTTATAGTATCGGAAAATAAATTTCTTTATACCATATATGTTTGTGGACATAAAATGTAAGGTGTTTCAGATGAAAGTGTTTACAATTTTAGAGCTATTATAAAACTATCAAAGCAGCTCTTTAAGTATTCACTAAGAATACACAGACTATATTTTTTATGGTTAGACTGGTTCTCTTGAAATTAGCTACCATCTGCATGACCAGACACTTTGAGTGCCAATAGAAACCCTATGCTGTCAAAGATTGACAATATCAATCAGCTACCGTTATCAACTGTTATAAAATCTTTTAAATGCTTTATATATAATCCTTCATTATATGTGATGTGACCGATATGTGATGACATTTCTGTAGAAGCAGAAACGAGAATGCTTTATTTATACTTGACCAGGGCTTCAGTGTGAAAAAAATGCTGCACAATTCTTTTAGAGACATTAACCAACTGGGTTCAGTGCATGCAAATAAGCAAAGCAGAGATGTTTTACATGTCATTACATCTACCTAAAGCACAGCTTCGACTCTACAAAATCTTTATGGAACTTTTTCTAAACTAATGGCAGAATCACAAGGGTAAGACCAGAGGTAATGTTTTTGGTCTTTGTTATGTAAAAGAACAAGCAGGTGTCTTTCAACATGCTTGATTGGTGCCTGGCCTTGTGGGATCTGTAGGCAGAGGTAGGCTGGGAATCGTAGTTCCTCTGCCACACTGCTGGTTTCTCTGTTATCGCCCTCTGGCGATGATGCTGGCTCCAGCCTAACACAACATGCATTACATTAGGACGCAGATGCTTTTATCCAAAGCAACTTAATAGTATTCCAACTTGATGGTTGGGGTCAAAGCACAGTGTTGTTAGAACATCATAGGGGCAATGAGGACTTGCTCAAGGACACAAACTGGTGCATTCAGTGGACCTGGGATTTGAACCCACAAGCTTAAAAATGCATTTGCATGCATCTTTAAAAGTTTGATCCAATAATGTATTTATGTTAAATAGGCACAAGTATATAGACATGGTGGGCATAAGTATATAGACATGGTACATTTATATGTACATGGGTGTTCACCTCAACAATAAACACTACGGCACTTTAGAAAAGGACTTAATACTACTGAGGCAATTAATGTCAGTTGGGGTGCAGGGGTCACTCCTTAGGAGCTTTTTCCACACAGTGTTTTTATTGTCTTTGTATTGTAATATATCATGCACATAACTGTTTATATTAAATTTTACAAAGAGATGCCGGTCCACACAGTGGCACAGTGGTCTTTCTGCTCACTCAACACTGGGCATCCAGGTTTGATCTGGGTGGAGTTTCCTTGTTCTGTCTGATTTTCTGTGGGTTTTCTCCGGATTCACTCAGTTAAGCCTATTTCTAATTATATTTAAGGGATAACACTTTATTGCTTCTGACTTTGTAAGAGTTTTTTGTGTTTTTTAAAACTTGTCGATTATGTCAATTTTTAAATTTAAAATTTATGAAAAATTAGCTTGGAATTGAAAAAAAAACCCAGTAGATCCAGGTCAGTACATTTTCTTTTTTTGGGGTGATATTCCAATAATTGTTTTTTTTGCCCCAGATAAAGTTCTTCACAGACATTGGAGATGTAAGCGGCAAGGTGGTCCTATGGGCAGATTTCAAGGTGTCAGGTTCAGTTAGTTTAAACAGAAAAAAAAGAAATTATATAGAAATATGAATCTGTGACCATAGAAGTAGTTAATAAGTTACCTTGTTTCAATAAATGTTGCTATGTCCCTGAAGTAATCCCAAGCACATGTTCACCTAAAGACATTTTGATTGTTCTATACCCATTTATCTCTAAGACAACCCGTCTCCGCATAGCTCTATAATCTTTTGTAGAATTGTAGTGTTAATCTTTAAAAGGACACAATGAGGTGCTTATAATATAATAATTCTCCTTGGGAATTGGTGGGGTACTTGTTGTTGAGTGACTCAAAACATGCATGAAAATCCTTTAAGGTGTCAGGAACCATGGGGCTTCAGTGTAGGTGCAATGTTTTTTCCTTTTGTAGTTTTATTAATGGGGCAGCATGGTGGCTTAGTGGTTAGCACGTTCGCCTCTGAGCGCTAGGGATTCCCGGTTCGAATCCCCATCTGGGTGGAGTTTCCATGTTCTCCCCGTGTCTGCGTGGGTTTCCTCTGGGTTCTCCGGTTTCCTCCCACAGTCCAAAAACATGGATCAAGTCAATTGAGTTCTCCAAATTGCCCCATATAGAGTGTGTCTGTGCACGTGTTTGTGTGAGTGAGTGTGTGCCCAGCGATAGATTGGCACCCTGTCCTGGGTCTATCTGCCCAGCGCCCAAAACGTTCTCCCCTGGATGGGCATGGGGAACCCCACCGCGACCCTAATATAGGATAAAGCAGAAGATAATGGATGGATGGATGGATAGTTTTATTAATCATGATAGGAGGTCAAACTAAAGGGTGCATACAAGTAATAAATCATGGAATGGGGATTTAAGACAAATATTTACAGGAAATAGAAGATATAGAACATACAGTAAAATATACTTTTTATTGATCAGGTCAATAATTTTACATGGTTCTACAGAAGTTCACTTGAATTCCCTTTAGACACAGTGCAATAATGTAGAGTAAATACAATAATAGAATACAAAATACAAAGCATTCAGGTTGTTGCGCTTCAGCACAATAACTCATCTCGAAGCATTCTTTGATTGACGTCATGGGGAGCTCTTAGCCAATCACAGTGGTGGAGCGCCTCCCTCGTCTCGAGCGCACTCGGCAGTAGGGCAGCTGAGAGTCTCTGTGTCAGATACATTCATCTGAATCGGACGGGATTTTAAATCACTTAAACTTACGAACGGTCGCGAAACCAACGCCGCTTTCCTGCTGGTTCGAAACCACATGTGTGCTACCATCGCTCTTTGCACAGGTTTGTTTTTAAACCTTCTTTTCTTTGTGATAAATGTAAGCTTGAAAAAAAAGTTGCATAACAAATCGCACGCTGCGCATGCGCGGGTTTTTTTTTCTGTGTCGCGATCTGTCAAAATAGGACTAAATTCTAGCTTCTTGTTTGGTTTCTTTACGTTTTTCAGTTACTGCCCGACTTATCTAACATGTTAGCAGACGGGGGTATGCATTTGCGAGTTTAAAACAGCTGTTTTAGTGCGTTTTTCACTGCTTTAGCCGGTCTTTTACATAACTGTGTCAGTGTAACGTGTAGTGCATTGCAGGTCAACGTGGGAGAGAGAGAGAGATCAGCTTATGTTGTCGATGTTGTTTTTAGTTTATAATTATCGACGATCGTGTTACAATATATTTTATGTTTCTTTTAGTGTACATCATATTTATTAGTTACAGTCACGAAACCACTCATTGAATACGTGGTACTGTGCAGAACTTTTAATTGAGGTTTGTCACTATTGTTTTGCTATACTGTTGTTAAACAAAGTATCCTTACCCTTTGCTTGCCATTTGCTTAAATATCCTTACTTTATTGACATTTATAGTGCATTCCCAATGATTTTAATGTTTTGAGGCACCTCTGATGAGAATTTTAGTGTGCGTGTTTGGGGGGGGGGGTCATATCAGACTAGTATCTAATCAAATTCAAAATTGCTTATTTTGATTTATCATCTGTGAATATCTAAATGATATTCTAAATGAACGAAAACGTTATATTTCTAATAAATAAAAAGAATATTCAGTCTTTTAGTGTTTTCATATGTGTTTAGTCTACTCTTCACACTTCCATTTGCAGTTCCACACCTCAGGGTGGGGTTTAAATGCTGTTCTGTGTACATGTCCTGCCATCATGTTGATGTGTGGATTTCCTTCTGGCTTCTGATTTACTTATTTTCTCCCAACTCTTCTAACTATAATCCTACAGTGGACTGGCAATGCTGCCACTTTATTGGAAGTAAATAGGTGAATAAGTGTGAGATGGCCTGTGAAATACTGCTAATAGAGCCATCATGTATCATTTCCTTAGTAACCAGGATTGGATTTAGACATATAAACCTATTCAGACTGAATGGACTTCCTGTGTATATGTTTTTACACAAAGAATTGGTGATTACAATATAGTATATTTTTAATAATCCAAACCTATGTAAAGTTATTTGTCATTCACGTTTGTGTGTTGAATGTTGATAAGCCATTTAAACTTTATGAGGTCTTTACTGAATAAAATCATATACAATAGGATTTTGCGTGCAATTACTGCTGTCCAGCTTTCATAACAAGAATTTTCAGGTGTGTGTGATGCCTAATGTTAAGTACAGATATCAGTAATTTCATAACACTTTTATATAATTTGGAAGTCTTGCCTTTATGTAAGAGTGCATATATAACAGTTTATATAAGCCTGCAGCCAGCAGAGGGCCTCGTGTACAGGCTGGTGAACACGGCTGATGCAGATCAGGTGTGCCAGTCTTAACAGGTAGAAGGGAGTGGAGGAGATTCAGGGGCGGGGAAAAAACTGATTTCATTATGATTTAAAGGCCAGTTAAAGTTCAACCTGCACTCATTTAGGGAAACTCAAACTAAAGTTTAAACTGGATTGTACTGGATTATACACACCAGCGTCATGTTGGAGATATGTGTGACCTTCGGTTTCATATCGCACATGGTGTTTGATTTTCACATAGTTATCAGTGTTAAATAAAAATTGATGTACTTGTGTAACATGACATCACCTCAGGTTTCCTGTTTTAAGCTTAGACTGTTCAATATGTTTTAAATTTACATAATTTGGGTCACAATCCAAATGTGGCTGCATGAATTACTGACTATTATATGTAGTAGGAGTGAAACAAAGATTGAGTTTAACTTTGTCTCTAATTAGGATCTCGCTAATTAGGATCTCATATATGGAGAGACAATAATTTATGTATTCACAGCTTTATTAAGAAATAATTAACTCTTAATAACTCACTACAAACAAACAGAAAAAAATCGGTACACTGCCTAATGTAATTTTATGGTATGATGTATTTCTGGTGCATGTCATTATAAATTACTTTTATTCTGTTGTTCATGGTTCAAAACAGCACAATATACAGTTTGCAGAGTCAGATGCATTGTTTCCTTTCCTGATTCAACTCTAGATTTTAAAACGTTAGTCTATTTTAAAATGCCACACTGCTGATGGTGAAGGACAATATACGGGAAATATACTTTTTTAAAGGCTGTGACACAGTGAACTGACTCTTTCCAATTTAATGCATAGTTACTATTTACATTTTGACTTAAAAATACTGGGAAACAAAAAAAATGTGACCATACAAATCTACCAACCATATAATAGTTTTTATGTTATAGTTAAAAATAATAACATTTGTAAAGGACAGAAAGGACACAATAGGTCAGTGATAGCATTAAGAAATTACTTTAGGACCAACAATTTGAATTTTGGAGTCTTAAAATCCCAAAATCACTGAAGTAGCCATCGTGGGCTCTTGAAAAATTTCCTTAACCCTCATTGCTTTATGGCCGAAGGGTGCTTCTCTAGGTTAACATATATAGATTGTAGATTGTATTGTATACAGTTATGGAGCTTTGGTCAGAAGATTTGGTCAGTGAAAGAGCATGTGGTGATTCCTGCACAATTTTGATCTGCCATTTAATGTGGTAAAGTAGGATTTGAGACCTAGTTTATTTCTGAAAGGGTGGTAGTAGTAACATTGCAGTTGAATTATAAATAATGAAATGCTTAAAAAAAAGCATTAGGCAGAATTTTTAAAAACATTTTGTTAAAGGTTATTATACTGCATTGTTGTACACCTGTTTTTGTTAATGAAGTCAGAGAACACCTGTAAGACGTAAGCACGGAGCAATTAGGCAAATTCACTGTGTAATTTACAAAGCAGAATAAAAGCATTTGGATCACGTAAAATGATAACACTTTGACTCTTTAATAATTTTTTACTGAAAAGAAAACCAAAGTGAACAGTTTAGACCATGAATTAATATTAATAGTGCGTGTAACCATCATTAGTGTCAATAATTATAAAGAAGCCATTTGCTTTTTGACTATTACTTACACTGATGATGGAGGAATTTGGACCCTCTTTTCTCTGCAACATTGCTTTATTTCATAGGATTTGTAAATATTTGTTTGTGCATTGCCCCCACAGCATTTCATTCATTCATTCATTATCTCCCGCTTTATCCTCTATTAGGGTCGCGGTGGGGTTCCCCATGCCAATCCAGGGGAGAACATCTCGGGCGCTGGGCAGATAGACCCAGGACAGGGCGCCAATCCATCGCTGGGCACACACTCACTCACACAGACACACTCTATATGGGGCAATTTTTGAGAATTTAATTGACTTGATCCATGTTTTTGGACTGTGGGAGGAAACCAGAAAACCCGGAGGAAACCCACGCAGACACGGGGAGAACATGGAAACTCCACCCAGATGGGGATTCGAACCGGGAATTCCTAACGCGGAGAGGCAAACGTGCTAACCACTAAGCCACCGTGCCGCCCACAGCATTTCAATTAGTTTGAAATCTGGACTTTGACAGGGTCGTTGCAAAACCTTTATTACTCTTTCTGTTGTATGGAAACAATTTCTTGTTAAAAAACTAAACTTATGATTTTAAATAGGTGACCTTACATTTGACCTTAAAATAATTGAACATACAGAGGAGTTCATGGTTTACTATAATAATGACTGCATATTGCCCAGGTCCTAGGGCTATAAGACAAGCCTAAATCATCACCCCTTTACCATTATGCTTGATAGCTGGGATATATTTTGCTAATGTGCGGTGTTTTGTTTTTGGCAAATGTAGTTTGGTGTAATTTGTCCAGATATCTCCAAATTTAGGCTATGCTAAAAATGTCCTTGCAACAGTTTCCAGTTTGATGGAGACAGTTTTTACTCTAAGATGATTGCTGATGTCCTTCCTCTTTAATATTGTGTCAACACACCCCTGAATGCTCCAGACCACCAAAAAAACTGATCCAGTGTAGGTGGTTACACTTGCCACTGATCAAATATTTAGTGACGTGATCAACATTAACCCACCATTTAGGGTGTACTATTTTTTTCACAGACTTTAGCATTTTGAATGTATTATAGACAATGTTACATATCTTTGAGGGTGAAAACATATTTGAACCTTTAACAAATCGTTTGATGAGGAAATTAGTAAAGGGGATTTCAATCAATAGAATCAAGTTTGATTGTGTGTCTTGTTTTATTTAAAGAACAGGAATCTATTAAAGGTTCCTGAACCTCAGAACAAGAGTTGTTGATGCTTATCGAACTGGATCAAATCAAATCAAATCAAGACTTTGGACTCCAACAATCCACAGTCAGTATATACAGTGTCCTGATGTTTTTCTTTTGAATTTATTATTTTATCAATGATGGCATGCTGTCCTGGCCCAGATGTAGCAAAAAGACCCAGATCATAATACTACCACTGCTGTGTTTTCCCATTTACGGGTTTAATGCTGAAATGCACTGTTTGATCACTTTGTCCTCCAAACTCTATTTATTGGTCACATTAACATTGGCATTAAACAATGATCATTGGCAGTTGCCCATTGTCTGCACTATGTGCAGGGGTTTTAGTAAGCAACCTTCCTGATTGAGTTTAGTTGAGTTTAGTTTAGTTTTTCATTGCCCCCTTGACCAAGCTGCAAAATGCATTGGTGATCCATTTTGCATGTTAGTTGTATTGCATTGAACTGCTGCTGTCACATTAATTTAGGACCATCTCCTTAATGTTGCATTGCTTGTCCATTAAAATGTGTGACTGTTTGTTTGGCTAGTTTATAACAAAAATAACCTATTTTCTTTATCTCAAGATATTAATAATCCATTTTCCAGTAATCCATGTTTATAGTTCCTTGTTTATGTGTAAAAGTCTTTTCATGGCATGTCTCTGCATCATGACATGAATAATGCCATTTTTAATTAATTAGCAACCAAATTACATATTCCTCAATATTTATTCAAGTTCTTCACACAAAATGGTGTGAAATGTTTTTAAAATGTTTTTTTTTCCAACTTTTTTTTATTGTGTTATCTGTAAATTAGAATTATATACAATATATGTAACAGTGTAATGTGTCATGAGGATGTGTATATGTAACTCCAGCAGATTGCTTTCAATCCACAGGTGGCTTTATGACACTCTTAATTGGTGTTATAACATTTTATATAAGGAACTTTACACGTGTTGTGTGTCATTTTACATAATGGTGTGTGATTATACAAGATGTTACACAAACTCTAATTATCCATCTCTTATGTAAATAAATCTGATGTAAAATACAATTTTGGTTTTTAACATGGTGTGGGTAAAGATAAAGTTGCTTGACATACAAATTTGTCCTGTCTATTGTGCCACAGCGTAATTAGTGTAAGTAATAAAAGACAGCACACTGAATTTATACAGTGTCTAAAATGTGGTAGGTTGGATTGTAATATTGTTGATAACTCTATACTTGTCATACTGGATCGTCTCAGTATTATAAACTATGAAAAATTTTTTCTAATAGGTGGTAGGTTGGATTGTAATATTGTTGATAACACTATACTTGTCACACTGGATTGTCTCAGTATTATAAACTATGAAAAATTGTTGGACACTTGCATTTCACCTGCAGGTAATTTTATAATATCCTAGGTTGATCCTTTCCATTGAAGCTGTAAATGCATCCCCCACTTCTGAAAAGTCTTTCTACTATATTTTGGAGTGTGTCTGTGGATGTTTTTTTACCCATTCATCTGGAAACTGATTTGTGAGGTCAGACAGTAATGTTGGACAAGAAGGCCTGGCTCCCAATCTTCTTTCTACAGCAGTCCATCTAAGATATTTTTGATGGGGTTAAGGGGCAATGGGAATGAATAATTCAGCTGAATTTATTGGGACAGTTATAGGCTCGTGGCTTAGGAACCAGCATTGTGACCTGAAGGTTGCCAGTTTGCTTTCCAGTCCCACCAAGTGCTATGGCTGAAGTGCCCTTGGGCAAGGCACCTAACCCCAATTGCTCCCTTGGCGCTGTGTACAAGGCTGCGCACCGCTTTGGACACATGCAGACTTCATCTGTGTGTGTTGCACTGCACATTTATTTTTAAATTACTTTAAGGTCATGAAGTATATAAAGGCAAGCAATGCTTTGAAGCATGTAAGAATGACAGCATGTAGACCAATCTAGGGGAATTAGTATGATAAATGAAAAGAACAGATTGCACAAGCTGTCGCTTTAAATTGAAACAGTGGGGCCCCCATATTTATGACTTAATAATTGACAGTCAGTGGCTGTAAGTTATTTAAAAGCAAACAGAAAAGAAGTTGTAAAATAGCATTTTCTATACTAAGATGAGGATTATTGGGATTAAAGGGTAGAACAGGTTAATTAGCAACTAGACTGTAGGTCATGCTGCATATACATACTTTGTAAACGTCTTGTTAAAATGTTTTTTACATTTACTCACACTTTATTGTTAGGAATGTAAACTTTAGTTTTGTTTGACTCAGACAAAAAATTATAAGGGTATTTGTTTTGTCTTTCTTGTAAAGCCATAGTCTATATGGCTGACCTTGCAATACTTGTTTTGCATGATACTTTCTTCTAAGAGTAGATTTGATTGCTTAAAGCTGTCAAGTCCAGCATACATTTTCTCACAGTCCCACCCCTATAATCAACACACACTGGCCGTATCCAAAAATCATCTATTAAATCTACTATTAAATCATTAGGCAAAAATGGCTAGTATCTGACTGCAGTAGTCATCAATTTAAGACAGAAACCAATTAAAAGGAAGTGACTTTGCACACTTTCCTATCCAATGATTTTACTGGAGCTGAATCATGAGACGAGGTGAGGAGCTGTTAATAGTTCTAGATAAGCTTTAACTACAAAACTAAAAGCTTCGTTTTTAATTATTTGTCAAAAATTAGTAAATTAGTAGTAACATCTTCCGTCAAGTGACATTCTTAATACTATAGACAATATGTGCACGGATGATTACACACTCACTTTCTAAATTAACCTACCAATTTACCAGTATATCATTTACTACTGGATCTAGTCTAGTACCTACTGTGTAGTAGGCGATTTCAAACACTGCTGTTCTATTTTGCTTCTTAATTCTTCCCATCAGAAGATTATTGTGAACAGATAGTTATTTTAAGTTGTATTATATTTTCATGTTAATTTTTAAAGATTTTTGATTGGATAACTTACTTAAGTGTGTCGATAAAGACCTATAGAGCTAAAATTGCCTCAAGAAAAAATTTACATAGCTTACAATGTGCCACTCTTTCTGCTAGTAAATATGTATATATCTGGATATTCTGTTATGTATATACATCTTATTTGATTAAAATAAAATATGTAATGATTGATTTATTGATTTAAGTTTTTTTCAGAAAACATTTTTAGAATTTTACTGCTATAATAAAACTTTCTTAAATGGTTAAATTTTCTTCTCTTTCTGTTTTTAGATTCATCTTTAAATCCAACCATGCTACAAGTGACCTGAGGTGACCAGAGTCTTGAACTTACATTTTCTGACCGCTTTAACCATGTCAGGTGAGTCCGAGCTTAAGTCTTACCTGTCCGGTGGTGGGTCAGAGGAGGAAGAGGAAGCCGGCTCTTCCTGTGTCCCCATGTCCCACTTGCATGAAATGGGAGGGGCATCAGATGGAAGTGACAGTGGTCCTGACCCACCCACGTCATCACGTTCTCGTCCTGTTCTTCATGAAGACTTGGAAATGGGTGGAAATGGATCAAGTGGAAGTGGCACAGAATCTCACGGCAATGAATCTCATGGCAACGAATCTCACGGTAACGAGTCTGTCGGCAGCTCTAGTGGCAACGGTAAAGATTCTGCAATGTTAGGATCATCAGGTAGCAACAAGAGGTGAGATTTAATAATAATAATCAATAATATCTTGCACAATCAAATACTTTTTCATAAATTTTGATATATTTCTAAACTCAAATTTTATTTCAGTAAGACTAAAATTCCTGTCAATAACAAAACCTAAACCAGACACATAAATGTATGAGCCGACATTATTTCACAAAAATATAGCAAAATCACCAAAATCTTTTTTTTCTCCTTTGGTTTGGGCATAACCTCCAACACACCAATCATTGTGAAACTTGCCATTCCCTTAAAGAGCCTGGTGCGATCTGACCTTGGAGGGTTGCTATTTCAATGGCGCAGCACAGATGCCAAGATGAAAAGCAATGACAATGAAAGCAATGAAAGTCTGACTGCTGCCTGTGTTGTATTTATTCTGCCTAGATATTGCCTAGATAGCAGTATGCCAGAAATATACATAAATACACATTTCGATACCACCATGCCCTAGGTGTAGATATATTTGCAGGCATCGTTGCTGTTTAAAGACAGCTGGTGTAAGGTGTGAAATTTGACTATTGTAAGATATCCATTAGCATCATGATACATTTTGTGCAGGGTTTAGGATAGAGTTCATGGTGTTACAAAATAACAGGACTTATTTAAATTAAGAGTACATTCAGAGTTTGTCAGAAAAAATGTTTGATGTACTATATTTGAGGTGTGACCGGCTTCCTGGAGGTGTAGTTAAATCTTCATCCATGGCTCTGCCGACGAATACTGGATGGAACCTGAATATTAATTGGACTGGCGGTCCTGCAGGACCCCCTTAATGGACTCACATCTAGTTTTCCAGTTGTTAGTTTTTCCATTTGTTAAATATCTGTACATGGCTGTCCTACACTGTTGTTGCTGCCTGGCCGCTCAAGGAGGATGAGTCCTCCACTGAGTCTTGGTCCTCCCAAGGTTTCTTCCTTAAATAACAAAATAACAGGGAGTTTTTTCTTGCCACAGGCTTTTCATTCTGCTTTGTGACGATGCACTGTTGTAAAAAGCGCTATATAAATAAATAACTTGAACTTAACTTGAACTATAAAATGCAGTAGAATGACCAGAAATCTGAGTCTATACCTTCCATTCTCTTTAGTCCATCTCTATTGATCTGATCCAATTGGACAAGTAAACAATTAAAAGCAGTTTGATTTGATTTCTTGGTGAGGTTCATTTTGAAATTTAGTCAGTTTTTACAACCAGTTCTCTGAATCATAGAGTTGTGCCTACGCTGTGGTTAAACTTCATATAATGCCACTTCCTAGCAACCTACATTGTTTTGATGTGTTTGTGGCTGTTGTTTGCTCACTAGGTGTCTTGCATCAACCACTGGCACACATTTGCATGCAATCCTAAATGAACTAGCTTAAGCCCAGAGATCAGCTGGTCTTTATCAAGCTGCCACAAGCTTGTAGTCTGTTCGGTGACTGTCATTAGACCAAAAATGAAATTTAAATGTAACCACTTAAGCAAAGACTACTGTAAAGCAGGCATAGGAGTGTTACTTGTTTCTCACTCAGCAGCCGACACTCTCTAACTCCATTTTGTTAAATAATAATTGATTAGTTTATATTGCAATACAATACATTGACGATACAGTGTCAATATGAACTAGTGTTTGTCATACACATTTGTGTAAGTAATCAGACCATCATTATCATTTGAATTCACAAAATTATCTTTTTTGAGTAATCAAAAACTTTTTATAAAACAGCATTAGCCATTAGGCCTCAATGTGTTCTTACATATAGTGGATTTGACCACTTCAGTCTAACCTTTAATTCTACAGCACATTTATAAATTCATGAAGAAAAATATGTAATTTATGGTAAAGATTTTAGAGTTTTAAATACAGTAAAGAAAGGTAATCAGCACAGAATTAGGATAAATATATGTGGTCTGGTTTCCAACTTGACAACTGACAAAGAGCAGGTGGTTGACCTTCCAACCTAGCAACAACTCAAAATACAGTCCAAACAAACCCCCAGTCACTTAAAGCCAGAATGTCCTTGAGAAATTAAATCTGACCTGAATTATAAACATACAACATTTGTTTCTGGGAATGTAGGAAACATGCATGTAGTTTATTACCGATTACCACACAATTTCCCAATTGCATACAGTACTTTAATAGCAAATTCTGTTATTAATTTCTTAATTTTTAGCTCTAATTAGTTCTAAACTTATATTTGGTACTAATCTTCAACATTTAACAAATATTTTGTTGTAGGCTTCCTAAAAACAATAAAAGCCTAGTGGAACCTACTTTAGATTTGAAGGTAAACTTGTTCATAAGTGTAAGTTGTACTTTGTATAAAGTGTGTATAAAAGTAAATCATACCTTTCTAATTAAAATAAATCGCAATTTTCGAATTAAACTGTTGTTGCACCCAAATGTTACTGTAACAGTTCTAGCAGGATCTGTGATCTTTTGAGCACATAAATATCTCACTGATATAGCATGTCGTATTGTGTCCTTTTGGCATTGCATAACGTAATGCAGATTGTTAATGTCAGTGTGGCGCTACAAAGTGTAAGTCATGACACTTTTAATATGTTGGTTTATACTGTGGACACTGGTATCCTCCCACATTCCAAAGACATGCAAAAATTGGAAACTGCCCCATGACCGTATAGCTCAGGGATATTGCTGCTGATACTGTACAGACATTAATAGTATAAATAAATAAACTAAAAAACATGGGATTTTTATTAGATCTGTTTTTTTGCAGCTCAAACTCTCAGACTCCATCTCCCCCCAGCAGCTCTAATGCCTACAGCCTGTTGAGCTCAGAGCAGGACAACCCATCAACCAGTGGCTGCAGGTAATCATAACCGCACATACACAATAAATGAGTAAGCAGATGTCACTGCTAAAGCAGGTATTGTATTAATACAATGCTTATTTTTATACATGGATAGAAAGACAATTCACACTGAGCACTTTAGGAGATGAGAAAGCCTAAATTGACACCAGGTAGTTTCATGCTTTTTGCTTTAAACAGCTCCATGGTTCTGTGTTGTTAATTTAGAGATGCTTATCCTCTCTGACAGACTGACAATTACTTAGCAACCTCTTATCTGCAAGGTGTTCCCTTCTTTAAAACCACCTTAAGAACCTTTTTTGTTCTTTACTGATATCTAAGGATTTGAAGTTTCTTATAATGATGCAATACTTACAGAGATATTTGAACCAGTCTGCCTGGCACCAACGAAAATCTCACAATCATGAAAAGTACATTGTCTTACTTCATTTAAATGTCTAATGTCAACATTACATATAACAACATTATTCTACATGTATGTATACTGGTTAATCAAATAGTAGGATAAATTGATCCTTATTACATGTTAAGTGAGTGTATATAGTAATTCAGAAATGTGACTGAAATAATGACTGCTATAACTCAGTTTACAGCAAATTAATATGTGTGTGTTTGTGTGTGCTGGGAGCAGTAGTGAACAATCAGCGAAAGCAAAGACACAGAAGGAACTCTTCAAAACACTAAAGAAGTTGAAACTTCATCTGCCTGCTGAGAAACGCAGCAAAGGACGAGCGAGTACATTACACACACTCCGTTATGCTCTGCGCTGCGTCAAACAAGTCAAAGGTATGTGAAGAAAAATATTTGTTTTAAAAAAGGGGTTTGATTGGTAAATTTGTGTATGCTATACATACTTATTAATGCACACATTTTTCTTTCTAGCAAATGAGGAGTATTACCAGATGTTGATGATAAATGATAGCCAGCCTCCTGGTGTGGATGTCTCTTCATACACCATTGAGGAGATCAACAGCATCACGTCTGAATACACTCTTAAAAACAATGTGAGTCACATCTCTCTAATACACACATGCACACACAAACACACACACACAGAGTTATTTAAATTACCTTTCTTGTACACAGACATCATGCAATAAATCACAATAAGGAAAAATTATTTTCACACCCCTGCTGCAATATTTATAAATGTATTCATTAGGAGCCTAAATCAGTACTGACATCAGTACTGTTAAAAGAATAGTAATGATGTATAAAGTACAGACCCATGTTAATATTGTGTTTAATGGAATATTGTGTGATGATTAGACAAAACCCCAAGTTTGTAATGACTGTTTTGTGTTTAGGATATTTTTGCCGTGGCTGTGTCTTTAATTACGGGAAAGATCGTGTATATATCAGAGCAGGCTTCGACAATTCTGCACTGTGAAAAGGATGAGTTCAAAAACAGAAAGTTTGTGGAGTTTTTGACCCCGCAGGATGTGAGCGTGTTCTACAGCTACACCACCCCATACAGACTGCCTGCATGGAGCATGTGCACCGGGCCTGGTTAGTCTGTGCACACACTTCTTCAACCTTATTAAACTTTTCCTTTATTTAGCACTTTTTTGGCGAGGACTACTTATACCCCCTCCGATATAACACAACCCATCTATCACTTTTCCTCTACTATATATGCCACAGCACTGACCTTATCTTATTCACAACTCTAGGGACAAGATTTTGTAGCACCTGTTGAATGTGTAGGGTGGGGTTACTTTCTAGCTTTTTTCCTACCTACTACACAGTAGAGTTTGCTGTTGCAATAGAAGCATGGAAATACCCAATCCAACCTCTCATCTCTTTGACACTATCAGTTGTGCCATCTTTTGACTGTCTGATCTGTAACATGTCATTCGACGTGGACAGGGCTGTTCTTCTAGAGTGCTTCTTATATTTTACCCACATACATTTTCGCTTATATCAATTATTCATTCTTTTTCCTCTTCTTTTTCAGAGTCGTCATCAGCTGAGTTTGTGCAGGAAAAATCCTTCTTCTGTAGAATCAGGTAAGACGTTGATTTTCTTTCTTTGTACAAAATATCAAACACATGGGACTCATATGTAGATACATATCTGGATGTGTGTGTGTGTGTAAGTCCTAATAAGTTTTGTGCTAAACATAAATATTCAGAGCAGGTATGATTTCATTATAACCTTTCCCCATTGACCTCTCAGATTGCAAATCACACCAGCCAGCTCACTTTCTGATTATTTAAATGTGGTTAAATTTATATAAACTATGTTCGACAAAATAGATTGAAGTAACAGTCCACCTTCATTATGCAGTATCAAATAAGGAAATTAATTTTCTACTAATAGGATCTCTCTCTGTAATTGTGCGTAGTGGTGGAAAGGAGACTGATGGCGATCTGCAGTACTATCCATTCAGAATGACTCCGTATCTAATGAAGGTCCAAGATTCAGAACTCTCAGAGGAACATTTCTGCTGCCTTATAATCGCAGAGAGAGTCCACTCAGGATATGAAGGTACAAACTCATGTTATATTTTTAAAAGGGCATGCAGAGGCATCAGACTGTTGTAAAATAGAGTTTGAATCCTTTCTTTAAACAAAGCTTTTAAAAATGAATGTAAATTTGCAGGCTTCTTTTTGGTATTCATTTAAAATTTCTCATTCTGTTTGCGTGTTTGCAGCACCTAGGATTCCTACTGACAAGAGGATCTTTACAACTACACACACTCCCAACTGTATGTTCCAGGATGTTGATGAAAGGTGTGTAAGCATGTTCAGTGAGCTGTAAGGGTGAAGTAATGAACCATGTTAGGGAGTTGGTTATTATTTCAAAATATTTACTTAATATTTTATAAATATTTATTACATTTATGTATTAAAGGCAAAGAAAGTCTTATGGGGACTATAGATAATACTCTTTTTATATTGTTAAAGCTTTTGAATCACCCTGAAGGAAGTTTATATTACAATATTTATTAAATTAGTTTATTTTTCTATTTATGTAGTTACTTATCAAAAAAATGTATGATTTTGCATTAAAGATAGACAAATAATCATAAACTTCATAAACATAAACATAGCATATTTAGCTATATTCAGAGATTTTGTAGCAGTAGTCACTTATAGAAAACACATTGATAATAATTGAACAATCACAAGTTTTTATTTATCAAATTGATATTACATTACAGTTTATTGAAGTATAAACATGGGTAAAATTCTGTATGTTTTACAGGGCGGTTCCACTTTTAGGTTATCTGCCACAGGACCTGATTGGGACCCCTGTACTACTTCATCTACATCCTGATGATCGCTCAACACTGCTAGCAGTGCACCGCAAAAGTGAGATTCCATACATGCATGTTATTGAGATCTCTGTTTAATCTAGTAAATAGCCACAAGCAATAAATGATGTGGAGTATGGCATGGTTAATCAGAACTAGTTGGAATATTTCAATAAATGATGACCTCACACCCTAAATAAATACTGACCTCACATATATGTATGCCCTTTTTACATATATGTAAAAATATAGCTAATATTTAATGCATCTTTTAATTTATCACTACTGTCCATTTGCTTCTGTAACTAAGTGGATTTCCTCATGATGGGACCAATAAAGAATCATCTTATCTTATTACAAATTTTTACATTAGTCACTAGATTTTTTTTTTCAGAAGGTTGCAATAAGGAAAAAACAACCAGTAAGTGGCAATTGTACCTGATGTGTGTTTGTGGGTCAGCCGGGTTAATGGCCTTGGTAAAGTACACAATAGTGACAGAGTTTGATAAATGTTCCTATAGCTTCACTGCTAAGCCATTACTTTCCACTGTTTGTGCTGAGTCACCAATTTTTTTTGCACATTGCATCATGTTCTCACTTTGCTGTGCTCTGTGTGTATAGTTTTGCAGTATATGGGCCAGCCTTTTGATCACTCATCCATCCGGTTCTGCACACGTAATGGAGAGTATGTTACACTGGACACTAGCTGGTCTAGCTTCGTCAACCCCTGGAGTCGTAAAGTCTCTTTTGTCATTGGAAGGCACAAAGTGCGCATGTGAGTTGAAAACACCTCCACATTTGCAAATGATGTAATTAGACACACTTAAAACACAGTACAGACAGTGAATATTACTAATGTCTTGTGTCGTAATACTAGCAACACAATGACCATGTGTGTATGTGCGTGTGCTACAGGGGGCCAGTGAATGAGGATGTGTTTTCAGCTCCAGCTTTTACAGAAGGAAAAATTATGGACTCAGACATCCAGGAAATTACAGAACAGATCCATAAAATTCTGATACAGGTACAAAAAAGATGCATAAAATCTTTTAGAAAAACAATAAGGTACCTGTGCAGTTGTGTACAACTAACATTAACCTATTTGTGGGTGGGTGTGTATGTGCAGCCTGTACACAGCATGGGCTCTAGTGGGTATGGAAGCCATGGCAGTAATGGTTCCCATGACCAGCTGCACAGTGTGACATCATCCAGTGAAAGCAATAGCAATGGCCATGTTGCTGGAGCCAGTGGCATCACTAGTCATGAAGATGCATGTAAGATCAAACCGGTAAGACAAAAATCATCTCACACATGATCTTGATCTTTGATAAACAGCTTTCTTAGGGCTTTGAAGGCCACTATTATCGTTATAGTAAGTGCAGGAACCAGTAAGGAAATGAAACAAAATCTGAAGTGTTTCAAGGTAGACAAATAATTTCAGCTGCCCTATCAGACATGTACAAATGAAATTATTATAAACAAGACCACAGCCATAAAGAAAGATCTATGCAATATGACTAATGTCATTTCTCTGTTGGTGTGTGTGTTTTAGAGGTCATTCCAGGAGATCTGTAAAGGAGTTCAGATGCTTAAGACACAAGACCAGCAGGGCTCCTTTCTTAAAGTTGATCAGAAGAAGAGTGCTGAGAGTAAGAGACTGTGTTATTGTTTCATGGTTTCTAATTTTAGCTCTGATCTAAACTGCTGTATAAGGTTTTAAATAAATTGTCAGTTTGAGTATAGCACTGGATGACATGACACTGTAATTTTGTATTACCGTAATGTTTTAGTGAAATTTGATACTTTAAAACAAACTGGAAAATTTGTTCTTTATTAACAAAAGTATTAAGACACCTAACATTTTTATGGTACCATTCTGCAACCCATTAAGTTGGTCCTCCACTGTACTGTAGTCTGTGTCTGTGGGATTTTTTTTGTCCATTAATTTAGAACATTTCTGATATTAGAGTTTGCACACAATCTTTGTTCTAGTTAATTTAGAAGGTGTTCTACAATGCTCTGTGTGTGCCAGTCAGGTTTGTCCACACCAACCTCACTGAACAGTTTCTGAACTTAAAAATAATTTTAAATAAAAAAAGTTACAAATGTGTTTTTTATCTCTGTCCCTTCAGCGGGATTAAAGTCTTCAAGCATGAGGCACAAAGATAATGCTCCAATGGTCAAAGACAGCACTGCAGCAGTGGAAGAGTTAAAAGATCAGACCTTGTACTCTTACCAGCAAATCAGCTGTCTGAATAGTGTGATCAGGTGAGTGTTTTAAGGGTTGTACTGCAATGAATCCTTTTAAAACGCATATTTTTGTATAATCTGTTATACAACTATAACCAAACAAATAAAACCCCATTGTTTAAATTTTTTTCTGCACCAGATATTTGGAGAGCTGTAATACACCTATTACTGTAAAGCGCAAGTACCAGTTTTCTTCCAACACAACCTCCTCCAACTCCGACGAAGACAAGAAAGAATGTGATGAAGTGATGCCCAGTCCTCTCGTAGATCCCATCAAAACGAATAAGAAGTCTCCAGCTGGTGTGGTGGGAGGGGCTTTAGCTCCTTTAGCCCTGCCCACTAAAGCAGACAGTGTGGTGTCCATTACATCTCAGTGTTCCTACAGTAGCACCATTGTACATGTGGGTGACAAGAAACCACAACCTGAGTCAGGTAAACACACAAACACTCTGTTCTATGTATTGTAATATGTTTTTTATTTTCTCTAAAAAAAAAAAGATCTGTAGACACATTTCATCGGTACGTATCTCTATATCTTTGTAGAAATCATTGAGGATGTAGCAGAAAGCCCCACCCCTCCTGCTCCAATCAGTGTTACGACACCTCCTTCAGTGGAACAAGGGGCCTATAGGAAAGTTGGTCTGACCAAACAAGTGTTGGCAGCTCACACTCAAAAGGAGGAGCAGGCCTTTTTGAGCCGCTGTAAAGAGCTGAGTCTTACATCAATGCAGAAAGTCTGTAGACGCAGCATGGGCCGCGAGCAGGAGCAGGCCAGTGAAGGTGGGGACACGAAAACTTAAAACACACACTTGTACACTCTACTAATTGATTATCATTATTATTTTTTATATGAAATGTCTTTATTCTGAATGAAACCTATTGTAATCATGATAATTATAATTTATTTATTTATTTTATTCTATATGAAGGTCGTGCAGCAAAACCTGGCCCGTCTGGAGCAGAAGCAATCACTAAAAAGAGTGGACGAACTCGAAAGTCCAAGAAGCCTCGGATAAAAAAACCTGAGTCCTCTGACAGTGCTGTGTCTCAGCGCAGGCTCCGCCCACCTCTGCAGGGCCTGAACCAGACCTCTTGGTCACCATCAGAAGCATCACAGTCGGCCTTCTCTGTTCCTTACCCTACAATGGTTCCCGGTTACTCAATTTATCCCTCTGCACTACCAGCTAACGCTGACCCTAGTTCATCTGGGTTAGGAGATGCCGGAAGTTCTCAGGCGCCACCCAATGTCCCGCAATTCTCTGCCCCAGTGATTACGCCAGTGATGGCATTTGTTTTGCCAAATTATATGTTTCCGCAGCTTGGAATGTCACCCCGCCCACCTCTCTACCCAGAGCAACAACAGGTCTACAGTGCCCAACAGCTCTTTCAGCATCAACAAAATGGGAATACCCAGCAACCTCAGCCAAACTTCAACTCCCAGAGTCCCTTAGAAACCCAAACTGCCTTCCAAACACAGCAAAACTATAATCCCCAGCAACCCTTTCAGCAGATTTTTGCCACCCCACAACCGTTTCCACTTCAGCAAAGCTTTGTGCCCCAACATGCATATGTTGCCCAAAATCCCTTGCAACCACAAACTCTTTTTAACCAACCACAGCCGTTTCAGATGCGGACGCAGTTTACTCCACAAACACCGTTAACATATCAGATGGCATCAGATCCAGGTCTTACAGTTCCAGAAACGGCTGAGGGCATTTCTTTGGGCACTTCCTTGTCACCGCCTTCCCGATCTCCTCCACTCTTTGGCTCTCACTGCAGCTCTCCATTACAGCTTGACCTGCTGCAACTGGAGGAGAAAGCTGATTCACATAGCACTGCGCCCCCACCGGGATCCCGGGGGAACTGCAATACAGTACAGGACAAGAAAAACAGCACTTCTGATGTACAGCCGGTAAAAAAAACATATATTAATTGTGTTTATTATCATGATGCAGTTCGCTGGTTCATTATGGAATTAGTTTTGCAATGGAATTTAACTGTTTTGATCCAGTATTCAGATGAAACTTTTACTAGGCACATTTAGGAAGGCACAGTGGAGCAGTGGGTAGCTACCTCAGAGCAAGAAGGTCCAGGGTTTAAATCTAGGGCAGGTAGCTTGAGTTTTTTCTGTGTAGAGTTTGCATGTGCTCGCCATGTCTGTTTCAGATTCATATAGATAGTTCCCCCCCAATACCCAAAGTCATGCATGTCAGGCCAGGTGAAATTAAGGTACTTAAAGATGCTTGTCTGTGTGTGATGTTGAGGTGTCCAAGATGTTTCTCAGCATTTGTGCTAGTGAGTGCCTGGATAAATTTAAACACCCCCGCTTCAGGATTCTAAGAATAATGAACACGTTAGACTTAAATGTATGGACAATAAAACACAAAGACAATCCTAGGTTGACAAGAGTCAGGACGAGTTGCATGTAAAAATGTAAGCTGATATTAAACTTAAGATGCTTTAAGAAATGAAGGAAAATATTTACACGTATTCTTTTTTTAATTAATTTTATCAAACAAGAAACACATGTTAGTAACTATCAACTATTAAGTAACTAAGTAAACTATTTTACTTAAGAGCATTGATTTTGTGCATCACTAAGTATCAGCTTAGCTATCTAAACTTTAGGAAAATACTTGGTGTTTAATAAATATTGCACTTAAATTTTTGTTTACTTGTCTGTTTTGTTAACTTGCATATTGTTGTTGTCTTATGTAGTGACAACAGACTCATTTTGCATTATCAAATTATTCCTTTATTTTGCCTTTACATGTTTATATGTGTCATTTCTTCATATTGTTTAAAGTCATGCTCTTTCATTAATAGTTTATGTTTTTACTTATTAGTACAAAGGTAAAGGACATGTGTCTGTTTAATAGTTTAACAAATCGTACCTGCATTGTTCACAGTCTTTTTGCCTTGATGATGGCACTCCTAGCGACGCCCTCTCTTCATCCAGTGAAATGATGGAGTTGTTGATGCAGGAGGATTCAGGATCGGCTACGTCAGCTTCCACGGGGTCTGCTTCTAATGGTTGTTATACCTCCAACAGTGGTACAGGTGAGTGCATACTGACAGATTTACAGCTTTTATAGCCACCACAGTAGCTTATAAAGCATATTTCTTTAAAAAAAATTTTTTTAAGTGTTTCTGAGGTCAGGTGTATGTTGTAGAAACCCTGAGCAAAAAATAAATCCTAATCTGCAGGTAAATTGTCAGATTAAAAAATGGAAGAAAATATCACCAGAATGAAGGTGATGCTAAATATTTATCAACTGATACATTTTATAGAGTGATGCATCATGGGCTATCATGCAAACTTCACATAGAATAAGGTTAAGCTATATATTGTAAACATGCAGCACATTTGCAACACATCACAGAGATATATTTATCTGCAATAAATAAAGAAAATAAAGTCAATGTTTAGACCATTAACCCTCATAATACCCATTGATTGTGTACAATATCTTATATTGTAATAAATGATAATATGTAATAGTCACTCTGTAATTAGTTCTGTTGATTCATTTATTGTGAGACAGTGTGTCCCTAAATACTTGGCAACGTGTTTAATGTTAAAACGCAGTGCTGAGTGAGAACATTTTTCAACCAATCAGATTATAAAGTCAGAACTAACTGTTGTACAAAACAACATATTTAGTTTATAATGTGGGGAAGTTCTTTTATTATTACTTAACTCTGTGTTGTGCTTTAAAACCCTAACTTCCTGGGATAAAATCAATTTACCTAAGTAAAGTGAGCTATAATCATATAACTGACACTAGCAATAATAAAAAATAAACACATTGTTAAGTAAAGTAACTAAGGATGGATCAACAGCTGTGCAGCAGATATGAAGTCTGAAACAGCAATTATTAAATTAGCTTTCTCCTTGATGGAATTTTTTATTGTTATTTACAGGTAGCAGCAAGTATTTCGGGAGTGTGGACTCATCTGAACATGAGCACAAAGGGAAAAGGAGGGAAGACAAACAAAATTTTAAATGCGTCCTCCAGGATCCGCTGTGGCTGCTGATGGCCAACGCTGATGATAAAGTTATGATGACTTATCAGTTACCATCACGGTGAGTGTACACTCTTACAGTCTAGGGTCAGGAGTAATCCTTGTACATTACTATACACTGTTGTATATGAAAGCAGTAACTGCCTTGCTAAAAAATGCAGAAGGATAGACACCCCATTAGTGTAATATGAGACAAGATTTGTAGCTTCAGTTGGTGGAGACTAAATTAACCCAGTATTGGTAACTCTTATACATATACATATATTGCAACTAACATCATGCTGTTTTAATTAATGTGTATATAAATCATCAAAATGAAGAAATAAAATACATTTTGACTGTGCCTTGACTCTTTGGTGCTTGGTTTGGGAATATCTGCTGATCTTGACTGTATTACACACAACAGTTTAAAAGTTTAATTGGAATGCTGTAAAAAAAATACAGGCTGTGAGTAATGGTTCTGCAGACACAGGCTTCGTTGTGAAATTTAGAGACCATTTTGAATTGAAAGATTTAGTATTACTATGTTGTTTTTAATAGAGATGTTCTTATTTGTGTTGTTTATGACATGAAGCAGGTTGTTATTAGTGATGAGTTATTTTGAAATGAAATTAGATTTAGTTGATGAATTTTAAACAAAAAACAACACATACAGTATGTCAACTTCCCATTATTCAAATGAACTTGAAAGTACAGTAGATCTCATTCTATATATGTACAAGGTCATTTTGTGCAATACAACCGCTTCCTCCCTTTTAATATTAATTGGGATAGGTGTATAAAGGTGTATTAATGTACAGGTATGTTGATGTTGTAGGGAGATGGAGAAGGTGTTAAGAGAGGACCGTGAGCGTTTACGGCGGATGCAGAAGAGTCAGCCACGTTTTACCTCAGATCAGCGAAGAGAGTTAATACAGCAGCATCCTTGGATGAGGAGAGGCGGCCTGCCGAAAGCCATCAATGTTAAGGTATATCTTGTAGTTCTATTACTTATGCTCTTTGTTAAATCCATTAAATAATCAGAAGCATCAGAACTGATCACAACATTTAAGACTTAAGTTCTACTCACAACTCTCTTATTTATTGATATCTCTGATCACTGTTTATTGTGGGCAGCACAGTGGCATAGTTGTTAGCACTTCCACCTCTCAGCACTGAGGTTCCAGGTTCAAATCCCGATTTAGGTGGAGTTTCCATGTGCTCCCAATGTCTGTATTTCAAAAATATGGATTTATGCTGCTCTAAATTGCCCCTATATAGTGTGTTTTGTCTATGTGAGTGAGGGTGTGCCCACCGAGATCGAAATGTTTTTATTTGGATGGGTATGGGGAACTCCCCCATGAGCCTAGTAGAGGATAAAGCCAAATATAATGAGATGAGATTAAACTTTTTAATGTACCATATACTTGTCACTCATTTAATGGTCGGAAACCTCACAGAACATTGCCCACACTCCAGCGTGTTAATGTATTGCAGTTGTATTAGTGGATCAGACACAGTGTTGCTGTGATTTTTAAACATATTGTAAAATGTGTTCAGAAGCATCGCTGGTATAACAGTAGCTCCTGTACTGACGTCTTCTCTTTCTTGTAAAAATCTCATTTTATTAAATGAAAAGGGAAAGGAGAGGTAATTATGTTTTAATAATGTTAAATCTATTTTTATAAAGAATGAATTCACACAATTCTATTCAGACCTTTTATTGTACAAATAATATAAATGCAAATTACTGCAGATTTTAACATGTTTGATAAATATTGGTGTCACAAATATTTTAAGTTCTCCTGTATGTAAAGGGCAATATTAAGCATTATAAATGGTGTGTGTGTGTGTTTAGGAGTGCTTGTACTGTGAGGATGATGCTGGCGCACCAGTAGAGGATGAACTACCTGACATGGAGCTTGGTCTTCTCGGAATAGAGCCAACTCAGGAAGAGTCTCATTCACAAGAAGGAAAGTTGCAACCCAGCTCAGACTCTGTTTCCTAGTAACACTATGTGAAAAAGTACTCTCTTCACTTCATACAACAAAGTGCATTACAGGTGTTCTGTACCTTGTGGTACAACCTTCAGACAATCTGCTGCAGTGCAATATGCCATTGAATATTCTTTAACATGCCTTTCATCAGGCTCACCAACATATGCGTTATGTAGTACACAATGCCATTTCCAGACACAGCCCACATGTAGTGTTTTTTATTTTATCTTTCTTACAAGATCTTCCAGCTCAGTACATACACTCATACACTTACACTGCCGAGACTCGAGCAGAGAACATTATTTCTATCACTTAACTTTCCTAAGCTTTTGTGTGTGTATGTGTGTTTGTGTGTGTGTGTCAGTGACGCTAAAGCACTGATTATTGAACACTTCAGAAGTGTCTGTCAGGGTTTGAAACAGAGAGCTAAAGCTCTTCGGGATCAGGGCACTGTGTGGCATGAGGAATTTCTAAACCCTTGTACTGAGATGCCTGAACTGTGACCAACCACTTAACTGTGAGCATTTTAAAACCAAATCCAAAAATAGATATTTTTCTATTCTGTGGTTTTAATTAGGGTTATGGCATATAGCGAAGGGCAAAGGGCCCTCTTGAAAGTCAGACACCGGGCTTACACTGTGTATTACTGCATGAGATTTACTACCATGATGGGATGTGTTCCATTCTGAAGGCAGCTGTAGTGCCAGCCTGTCTGTCTCACTGGAAGCCTTCACAGTTACTTATGACTTTCAGCTGCTTATTTATTTACTATTATATAGTTTTTCTGAATATCTGAGAATGGATCTGGTGCTAAACACAAGTGTACTGTTTACAGAAAGGTCCTCTGGCATGTAACTGCTGAGGTAAAATATTTCATATAAAGAAGTTACAGCAAGTAACAATTTTTGGCACATGTCATGTAACTACAAACCAGTTACTGTTACTGATTATTTTAATGCACCAGAGAGGTGTTAAAAAATATACAATTTATAAGGAAATACTACAATTAAAGCACAATTAAAGCAACATTAAGAAGGAATCTGTATGTTCTGCTCTCATAGTGAGAGCAGAACATACCATAGAGTTTTATGTTTGTTAATGAGTTTAACATCTCATAAATTATACTGTGACAGGGCAATTTTGGTATCTCCAGTTTGTATATTGGAGTGTTTCTTATGTTCTTATTTTTAGATTGAGGTGTAAGTACTAACTTCTGCACCACTGTGCCGCATCACAGTTGTCATGCAATACTCTTACACACCTCTGTCATGAATACAGGTCAACTTATAAACGTGGATTTAATTAAGCTGAAGGATGGACTAAGTAATGACCTCAGATGTAAATGAATCATATCTGCTGATGAGGTAAAGAGATAATACAGGACTTAATTTGACAATGTAGACACTTTTTTATGGTTTGTGTATACTCAGAGGCGTAAAGCTTCTGGTTTCTCGTGGGAATGGTGCCCAGTTAAACTAAGTCACACCGTACTAGAACAGGCACTTGCAGGTGCACAGTTCTGTTAGAGAGAGTGTCACCTCAGTCACAAGTCAGTGTAACATCAGAGGGTTTTTAAAAATCATTTTGGATTCAATTGTTACATAATGTTGCTTTTATTATGCATTGCGCAAGCTTTACTGGTTTTGATTGAATCTTACATGGCATTGACTAAAAAAATAAAGAAAAAGTCATTGTCGTTGATTGGATGGTAGACATGGATCTTCCAAATTGATTTTGGCGGTTTTGTCATCAGGGTGCAAATGTTGCTCAAATATTCTGCCTGTGAGAAATAGCTGCTTTCTGATTGGAACACAACTGGTCTAGCAGTGTTTTATTTACACTGTACTAGAGGGGTTTGTCTAGGGCACATTCTGTATGATTGCCATTAAACTTTTTAAATAAACACAAATGTTTTTATGGGAGAAGATATAGATTAAAAACAAAAGCAAACAATCTGCTTTCTTATCTGCAAGAAATATTACCTTTTATTACTTAATATTACTCTATTGGCCCTTAATGCCTGTCCTATATAGACTTTGTCTTACCCTCATCGTATGCTGATGGTAACGATCTTCCAAAACGATAACATAAAAAGCTGAGATTTTGTTTAGAACTCCTATATGCAGTTGTACATAAAGTTCATTGAAGTGATCACTAAAGGATGTGTAGTGTTCGTTAAGATAAGTGTTTATTTGAAAACAGATTATTTAAACATTCATGTATTAGAATATTAACATCAGTTCATCAAGATTAATGAAATTCCTGGGGATGAGAAATTAAAATTTGGAGCTACAGTTACACCCCAAGCTGAAGTGATTTAAATCTGATTATCTTTGTAAATGTGGGTTGGATCTTATTACATCAGATTCGAGTCGCTTTGGTTTGGATTTTTATTTTGGTTTTGGTTCTTTGTTTTTGCTCAGATTGGATTTAATTAAGTGACCTGTACATGTTTTTACTATAAACTCATCTGCAGGTGCAGCTGCAGGTGAAAACGACGAACGTGTACACATTGATCTGTTTCACGACAAAGCATTTACATTACTCCAAAACAAAATGGCCTAATTAATCAACTAGCAGCTTCTGTATAGCATATTTTGTTCAGGTGTAAAGAAATTTCAAATTTGTCATACCTTTATTTTCCCGTCTAATGGTGCTGGGTATATGTATAAATCAATATGCAAAGAGTCAGGGAAATTCCAATCTGATCATTAACATTCAAATCACATTGCCAGAGACACATATCTGGGAACAGATATGAAAGTGACTCAAATCTGATTTGACCCATCCACACATCCATTAAAAGATCAATTCCAAATCACATTAGAACTAAAAATAAAAATGGAGTGACATCAGCATAGTAGTGGGATTGTTTAGGCAGTGAGAAAAAAACGGCATTCCCAAAATCATCCCACACAGACATTGGAAGAACATGCAAACCACACAGAATAGATCCTTGGTTGTCTGTTTGAGAACCCAGGATCTGCGAGGTGACAGTGCTACCCACTGAACCACAATGCCTTCTGAACAAAAAGAATAAAAACAAATAATGTCATTTAAACGCAGTTTGACAGAAAGCACCTGAAGCTCTGGTTTGTTTTGTCGTTATATCATGTAGTTCATGTTGTGTTCACACAGTGTAAAGATAAAGATCTGTGAAATAGGTTTTCTTTAAAACCACATCTACAGACATTTAAACTAGAACATCTCAACAAAGTAATGGAAGCATGTGAGCAAAGTTGTTTACGTTCTGCAACAATCAAGCCTTTACGAGCACGAACATATAAAAAGAGATCTAAACATGACAAAGAGCAGATGAATGCCAGTAAGATGTTACAGACCGGAAAGGAAGCCCTGCACATTCAGACCTCAAAATGTGCATTCAGAATGTGAGTAATCTAAACGGACCAAATACATTTTGCTTTTCTATTTTATGTGAATCTCCATCACAACCTGTGATCTCTCACAGCAGGTTTGATCTGTCTGTGTGTGTGTGTGTGTGTGTGTGTGTGTGTGTCGTTTCGGGTGTAAAGAGGTTCACTGTCTGTTACAGCTCATCTGTCAGCTCTGTAAACAGCAGGAGTACAGGGTACTTTGTTCTTCTTCACATGTTTGGTGAGAATTTTCCACTTGATGTTTTCTTTTGTTAAATAAAACAAAGAAACACTGTCCTATTGACCTGTTATTATTATTAAATTGTAATAAAATAAGTGATTTTATTAAGCCGTGTCTGATTTGTGCTCACGTTTGCGTTTAAAAATTGTATTGTTTTGATCAATTTAAAATCACATTTTGCTCCGTTAGAATTTTACTTTAAGTAAGTAGAGTGACCACAAGGTGGCGGCAGATGCACAGTTTATATAGTATTACATTCCTTTTCGATTTGATAATGGTTGATAACTAACGTTTTGCTTCTTTTTTTTTTGATGTGCCTAAACACACACACACACACACACATATATATAAAAATGAGACCACTGCAAACTTATCAGTTTGTTTGATTTTACAATTTATATATGTATGTTTAAATAAAAAAAAAACATTTTCAACAAATATATTGTCATTTAGACAACTGGTCAAAATAAAAAGAAAAGATGCCGTGCTTTCAAACCTTGAATAATGCGTAGAAATATTCTATTAGTAATAACAATACTAATGGTATTAATACTAATGGTATTAGTAATGACAATACTAATAGCACAAAGTCAGCTCTGTTTGAAGGCATCCATCTTCCTCCTAATTACATTTGAGAGATTTCCGATGGAGTTCAGGTCTGAAAAATCCTGACCGGGTCGTGTGGCATGGAGCATTGTCCCGCTGAAAAAATTGAAGCCCTAATGTCGGGGACCATTGGCAGAAAAAAAAGGGAACAAGTTTTTCTCCAGAATAGCCTTGCATGTGGCTTGATTTATGCGTACTTCGCCAAGAGTAATCTGCCCAATCTTCCACCAAGTTCTTAATGGGTGCAAAACACTGTGGCTTATACGAATCACCAGGTCTTTATCTAACCAGTACATAGTCAAGTGTTGGACAAAGCTAAAAATTGGACTTATCAGAGAAGATGAACTCCAATACTGAGACATTAGGGGCCGACCTTGCCGCTCCTCCAAAAGAGCACCACCCTGCGGGATTCTTAAGCATCCCCCTGTGACCGTGTTAAGACTAGTATACAACCACAGCCTACTCCGTCCATGAGTCTAACAGCGTGTAGCTATCTACAATAGTCCCAGGATGCAGGGCGAACAACACAATTATAACAGCGGCAAAGCCAAACTGACAAGCTGTGCACAGTAAATGTACGTGCTTGGAAGAGCACAATGTTGACATCAGCACGCCTCCAAGCTGGGGCATGTACTGGGGTCAATGTTCCAACATCCACTTTCCATATAAAAGAGCCCTGTGTCGGTGAGATACTAAAACTAAAACCGACCGATTAGCCACAGATAAAAAAGTGCAGCTAGAGAGGAAGAAACCTCTAAATATGTTATAAAAGTAGATCCAAATATATAAAGGTTAAATTAATGTTCTATTAGGAATAAGAATAAATAAAGTTAAACTTAAGTCCTGACCTTAACCCTTTCTTAACCTTTCTTTTCTGTGATGACATAAAGGCCTCATCTATCAAGTGTCTCACCTTAAAAGTCAAACAGCTTTCAGATGGGGGACCCCCATTGTCCAATAACATACATTATACGGCTATAGTGTTTCCCAAAATGAGATGTAAATGTTTTAATAAAACACATTTTTAATTTGAGCATTAATGTTTTTGCTTTAAAAGTAGAAGCATTGAGGTTATGTATGATGACATTTTCCATGATATATTGACATAATTGCTGAGACATTTTAGCAACGTGGTGTCTAATGTTCTTTTTTAAATATCCTGAATGGATTTATAGTTTGTTGGTCCTAAAGATATTCCCACAAAAAGTCAAGTTGAAAAGATGCATTACGATGAGTAAAAAGTACAGCATTTGCAAACAGTCTTCACTAAATTTTTACCATTTTTGAAGTGAATTTGTTGTGAATCAGTTGTGTATTTTCCATGATTTAAACTTAGAAATGAAAAAATCTCTCAATCTGATTTTGACACAAAATAAATGGCAGTAAAATTGAAATATCAGAGCATCTAGGGATACACTACATTTTTTAACTTTTGACTCAACACTGCATCAGTTCTGATTATTTTGTGTATAGTAACCAAGATGGTTTAAACTATCTTATTATTCTTTTTTAAACTGTCTTTTTTATTATTTATAAATTGTATTTAATGTGTAAATGGCATTAAAGAAATTCCAGAATGACACTCAGAACCATATGATAAGGTAAAAAATAGATGAAAATAAAAATAGATCTTTATCACTCAGGGGTATAAACAAATACAATTTATTTTATTATCATCTATTAACATTAGAAAACAGACTTTAATATTTTCCCCTAGAATTTAATATTCTTTTCTTAGTACTGCCTTCAATACTAATTCAAATCTCTAAAGTACATACTAAATACACTGGACATTTTGGTAACAATCTAATGAATTCTCTCTCAGTCCTTTAAAATGATTTAATACACTTCCTGCCAAAAATTCTAGAACACATTAATAATTTGTTATTATTGACATTTACAGTTTAAGTTCAGTAAATAAACTGAAAATGTACAAACTAACACGTGTTATTGACTGATGAGCCAAAATTTGTAATATTTTCTACATCACGAAATTTTGGACACCTCTGATGTGTACTTCTCCGATTGTGTACAATCCTCAGGAGGAAGCGTGATGGTCCGGGGCTATTTTGTTAGATCCAAAGTTGGCAATTTGCTCAAGGTGACTGGCACATTGGACAAAAAGGGCCACAACATTTTGAAGCTCCATACAATACCCGAAAGAATTGCATATTCTTCAAAATGTTGTGGCCTGTTTGTTGTTGGTCAGGGTTCATATTACAGTAAGACAATGTACCAAAACATACTTTTAAGTTTTGTCAGAACTTTGTCAGAACTACTTTAAGGAACGAAAAGGGAGGCTTAAAGAAGAGAATTGGCTGCACAGTCTCTAGGGCTTGTTTGTGATGACCTGGACAGAAGAGTAAAAGCCAAACAACCTTCAAATTTTTCAAACAAAATTATTCTGTAAGTTGAAATTTTAAGTTATTTTTTTATTTTACTGATATAAGCTGCAATATAAACTATAAAAATGGACTTTAGATTTTAGACTTTAGATTTTTTTTTACAACATGTATTTATGGACAATTAAAAAAAGACATGTAAAGTACAGCATATTTAAATACTTTCAAATATGCTCTCACAAAATCACAAAATATGGAATATCAATTCACAATTTAACTAAAAAACAAAATAAGACATGATCTGTTGGGCGGTACTGGGAACAAAGATTCGAATCCCGAGTCAAAAAACATGGATTCAAGATGATTTGGTTGCTCCAAATTGCCAAATATAGTATGTCTGTGTGTTTGTGTGAATGAATGTGTGCCCAGCAATGGATTGGCACCCTGTCCTGGGTGTATCTGCCCAGCACCCACAATGTTCTTCCCTGGATTGGCATGGGGAACTCCCTCCGCGACCATAGTAGAGAATTCAATGTTTAAGATAATAAAATGAGATTATATGTGATCTGTCAGTGACTATTTTAAACCAGAAAAGCCATATCTGCAGCTAATTATATGTTTGTAATTGATTTCTAAATTAGGAAAAAATATTAATCATATTTGATACATAGCGATCAGAGACCTATAGTTAAATCACTAAACAATCAACAATCCAAATATTTTAAGTGAACAAACAGCATCCTGTAAATGTCATAAATACCTAAGGAAGTAGAATATGTTTTTTCTAATCAAAGTATGACAATTTCACGTTGTTAAAATATTTCTTAAGGTTAGTTTAGTAGACAGTTGCTTTATTACCTTTCAACTGCCTTCATTATAATATTCCGATGTGGTTCAAATTGATTGAGGTTCAAAAATTTGCTTCTTTATACAATGTCTTGTTGATTTTTCCAGCATACGAAAAATGTTATGTTTATGTACCCCACGAGTGATGTAGTTTGGAATACATCTAAAATCATGGCTTGAACTACCTGCAAACAATTGTATAATGTGCATCTACAAGTTTAAAAAGCAAAAACTGTTAGTATTAACTATTTCTATATATTTCTTAATATTTCCTTAACACAATAAATAAATCATTGAAATAAAAAATCACATCGATAACTGAGACTAAATATCCCGTGTTTCAGTGTCTAGTTAGTAATTAAGCATCGTGAGAATAATATATTTTCTATATTAGCCAAATCCAGATTCACTTAACTTTCATTAAGTTAGTCAATTTAATCTGAATCTGATTAGGTCTGTGTGATAAATCTGCACTACTTAAAACACTAAGTCATTTGTTTATGTACTAAACTAACAGACCAGTGAGTTTATCTAAATTAAGTTAAATTAACTGAAAAACTATGTTTTTATAATTTGAATGAGAAAAATGCATTAAATTATTGTTGCCTGTTTTTTTTTCTATTTTCCTCAACTGCTCAATGTTTAGCAAAATCATTTGATATTTGTTATATATTTGTTGATATGTGCACAAATAAGTGACATAAGACTTAATCTTACACTAAACTCAACTACTTTACAAAATGTCCTATGATGTTAGGTTAATGTCCTGATAGGTCCTTGGAATATAAAAAATAATTCATAAGAGTGTTTTTTCAGGGCTTTGTCGTTATTTTTTAATGACCGCTGCAGTTCTACCAGGGTCTCCACATGGTTGTCGAGTACTGGATTGTGGCAGATTGTTTTTCATCCTCTGCTGGGACTGAATTACATTCATTAAGTGTTTCCTCATGGTCAGAGCACAGATCTTCTCCAATAGTTGAATTTGGAGATGATTCTGAAGGTGATGCCAGCGTTGGGCTGGGTGTATCTCCCCTCGGCCACGCTCCAGTCGGAGAAAGTACATCAGATCCAAAATCAAAAAAAGCATCCTGCAGATCCTCATTTAAGGGCATGCATTCTAACAAGTGGTTGAGAAGTTCGGCTGCAACAGTAGTGTCAATTCCGGGGCATGTGGAGACAAAGTCATGTACCTCGTGCATGCACTGGATATAGCCTGCGGCGAACCGTTCATTCGACTCCCGACATGTGCCGTCATCCTCTATCAATCACACACAAAACTCATATCACTTCACAGTCATGCTTTTCCAAGAGCATCAAGCTTTATAAACATTCAGAGTCTGAAGGAAATGTGTCTATACAGTCAAAAGAGTATATTTAGTATTAAGTTATGAATTTACAAACTATTAAATTCTAGCATCAAGATGAAAACCCATGTCATTATGCACTGAGCTTTATGGATGGAATACAGTCAGCATGGAGAAGGTAATAAACCTTTCTTATTTCTTATATCTAGTTTTCTGTCACATTCCAAAGGGAAAGGGAAGGGGGTGGATAGGTTGTCAGTCCAATGAAAGGAACAACAAATTTGTATTTTCAATTCACTTCACTGAAATAGATTGTATTGATTGAAAAAGGAAACTGGAAACAAGAAATAAGAAAAACATACAAACACAATACAGAAAAAACCTGAGACATCTGTGTCTAGAGAGCCTTTCATACTATTTTTTTTTTTTTTTTTTATCATAACAGAAAAAATAGTTTAAGTGCTTCAAAACGCTTTATGCGTTTGAACATTTTTAAGGTTTTAAGCTCTTTTTTTGTAAAACTCATGCACATCTTACCTTGAGAGTGATTATTCAGCATGCTCTCCACTCGCTTCACTGTGAGCTCAAGTACCTCTGCATTCTCCATCTTTGCATGCAGCTATGAGTTTAAGATGTTTCAATAATTTTAGCACTCATTATTTATTAGATATAAATATTTATGCAATGTTCTTACATGTTCTTACCTCTGTGTCAGTCAGGAGACCTCGCAGCTCCTGCAAGCTTTCATTTATTCGTGCTCGCCGCTTTTTCTCCACCAAAGGCTTCCTTGTCTAATGAACAGATGACTCTTAATCTTTTTATATTAATTATTCTGCCAATAAACTAAGAAGCTTATAATAAGATCCTGAACTCTGTTATACTTGTATGGTACTTTTCTGATATATGACATGGTAAAATTAGGTGATGAAAGAGGGCCACACTAACAACACTTAAAATTTTCTTAGAGCTTAAAAGCAAGTTATTAGCATTGTGTAATTATATTTTTATCTTTAGCAGTAAAGAAAGTTTTATCACTACTTCCTAAAGACAGTTTGTCTTAGTTCTGGGCCTGGAGTACTACTGGGCTGCAATTTGTGACAAAAAATTCCATCTACACAACTGTGGCATCAGGTATGTATTTGATTCTTAATAATTTTGTGTACTTGAGTTTGAGTTATTCATTTTAATGTATTGTATACATCAGGTTTCCAAAAAATTTTGACCAAATTTTAAAAATGATACCGAGGAACATTTTTATAACTGACTGACTAATCTTTGCTTGCAAAGGCTAAGGCTTTAGGCGAGCTATTTTGTAATAATAAATCTTAATTATGACAAGCATAGTGGCTTAGTGGTTAGCATGTTCACCTCTCAGCGTTGGGGATCCTGATTGAGTCCCAATCTGGCCTAATATCTCTCCATGTCCAAAACATGGATTCAAGGTAAAATGGGCTGCTTTAAATTACCCATATATATTTCATGTGTGTCTGTCTGTGAGTGTGTGCCCAGTGATGGATTTGTGCCCAGCGCTCGAAAGGTTGTCCCCTGGATGGGCATGGGGAAACCCCATATTATTATTATGGTTCCTAATATCTTAACCCTTTAGATTTAGATTAAACTGCTGTTGTGCAACACTACAGAACAATGTAATATCTTCAGTCTGATTTGTCTCTGCATCAAGCTTTAAGTATATTATAGGCATCATATTGTTTTCTATATTTCAAAAATACAAATACATGTCTAAAAGAATTTTGTATATTTTTAAAATTGTGTAAAGGTTCATGTCATTTTACAGATACATTTTTTAAATATTAGCTTTGAATGAAAGTCTTTAAAACACTTTGCTCTGTTTTAGTTTTAACATCTGATTCACTTTTAGCAGGTTAAATAAGAAATATATATTTCTTATTAAACCTTCTAAAAGTGAATCAAAAGATTATATCATATTGTATTATGTATTATATTGTTGGTGTGGTTGATTGAGTTCCATGTTGTATAGAAATCTGTTAAGAGGACAAGACTGACATCAGTGCAGATCTGTGTGTGTGTGTGTGTGTGTGTGTGTGTGTGTGTGTGTGTGTGTGTGTGTGTGTGTTTGTTTGTTTTTTCACAGCTGTGTCTCCAAAGTACCTCCCCCAACGTTTTTTAAGCAACACGGGGTTCCTGATAGCACCCTAAGGGCTCCTCTGCCATATGTTCCACGTAGCATCTTAAATCTAAAGCACATTACCACAGTTATTGCCTCCCTGAAAGATATTCTAAACACATTTACATTGATAAGCTATTGTCTTAACACACAAACCTTTACGCAGGATTAAGCATAGTAACTTTGCACTGATAAGACATTATACAACCTTAATAAATGCCTTCACCGGCTGCTATGGAGCAGCGTGTTGTTTCAGGAACTCTTACCTTTCGGTCACCTTTGCATTCCTCTTCATCCAGAAGCCCCCAAAATCCCGTTTTACCGAGCATGGCCATGACGCAGGCCGGTTCGGCCCTGTCTCCGCTGAGTGTGTGTGTGTGTGTGTGTGTGTGTGTGTGTGTGTGTGTGTGTGTGTGTGTGTGTGTGTGTGTGCTTGTCTTTATCTCCTGTTGTAGTCAAACAAGTCGCGTTATGAATGAGCGCGAGGCGGTGGCTCCTGTGCTGCTATATAGACCTCGTCCCCCAAGTTTTACATATGAATAGTGTTCGCGTGCACGCGCCTCGAGCGCGCCCCCGGGACCAAGCGGCCAGTCTGCAGACGAGCTGCACAGAAGCAACGCAGCCGCAGCTCCCCCAGCAAAGCTCCCAGCTATTCTAAAAACTCCTTTACTATTGTTTTCACGATAGTTACATTCATGTATCATTTATTTTATGCTATTATTCTTTAAAGAGTTGAAAAAAATGTAGCTGGCATGTATTTCTTAGCTTAAGTTTTAATCAATTCGGGACTCCCTTATTCATGTAAACTATGCTATTATTATTATTATTATTATTATTATTATTATTATTATTATTATTATTATTATTATTATTATTATTATTATTGTTATTATTATTATAATTATTATTATTATTATGATGATGGGGCGGCACGGTGGCTTAGTGGTTAGCACATTCGCCTCTCAGCGCTAGGGATTCCCGGTTCGAATCCCCATCTGGGTGGAGTTTCCATGTTCTCCCCGTGTCTGCGTGGGTTTCCTCCGGGTTCTCCGGTTTCCTCCCACAGTCCAAAAACATGGATCAAGTTAATTGAATTCTCAAAAAATTGCCCCCTATAGAGTGTGTCTGTGTGAGTGAGTGTGTGCCCAGCGATGGATTGGTGCCCTGTCCTGGGTCTACAGTGGGTTGCAAAAGTATTCATACCCCTTGAACTTTTCCATATTTTGTCACATTACAACCACAAACATAAATATATTTCACTGGAATTTAATGTGAAAGACCAACACAAAGTGGTATACAATTGTGAAGTGGAATGAAAGTTATACATGAATCAACAATTTTTTTACAAATAAAAAACTGAAAAGTGCGATGTGCAAAATTATTCAGCCCCCCTGAGTCAATA
>JAFMOD010000535.1:846971-890881 GCA_019802435.1 Corydoras maculifer
TCTCAAAATTGCCCCCTATAGAGTGTGTCTGTGTGAGTGAGTGTGTGCCCAGCGATGGATTGGCGCCCTGTCCTGGGTCTGTCTGCCCAGCGCCCGAGACGTTCTCCCCTGGATGGGCATGGGGAACCCCACCGCGACCCTAATAGAGGATAAGCGGAAGATAATGAATGAATGAATGAATATATATATATATATATATATATATATATATATATATATACTCCTCCTTGATGGGCATGGGGAACCCCACCGCGACCCTGATAGAGGATAAGCGGGAGATAATGAATGAATGAATATATATATATATATATATATATATATATATATATATATATATATATGTATATAGTGTACGAAAGTTATAAAAAAAATTGTTGTGTGTGTATATGTTGCTATTTTCCGTACATTTATTTCGGTGATTTGGGACGCAGCCCGTTTTCTGGTGTTGTATCACAACATCCGGTTAGGTTATCACAGGCGGAAAATTAAAGATTAGCGACAGATATAATTGCAAAACGGTGGCGTTCGTCTGTTGGAATATTGTATGTGCTAAACTTCTGCTACGCGGAGTTTCAAATCCTTGGAGATAATCGAATGTCGGCGACATGTTAATAAGTGTGTGAAACAGATTTAAGAGACTGGAACGACCAATTCACTTCATCATCAAACTTCATCTGTGAACACAGCTGGTAAGGTTTGTTCAGGTTACACTTTTAATACAAATCACTGTTATTCTCCATCTCCTCTCAGCTTGAGCAACTGTTCATATTACAAAACAAACCTATCACACCCAGTTCACATCAAAATTTTATATTTTTATAAAAGAACTAAAGAACAGGTGGCTTAGTGGTTAGCACGTTCGCCTCTCAGCACTAGGAATTCCTGGTTCGAATCCCAATCTGTGTGGAGTTTCCATGTTCTCCCTGCGTCCGCGTGAGTTTCGTCCGGGTTCTCCAGTTTCCTCTCACAGTCCAAAAACATGGAGCAAGTCAATTGAATTCTCCAAATTGCCCCATATAGAGTGTGTCTGTGTCTGTGTGAGTGAGTGTGTGCCGAGCAATAGATTGGCGCCCTGTCCTGGTTGTATCTATCCAGCGCCTGAAACTTTCTCCCCTGGATGGGCATGGGGTGAACCCCCCCCCCCCGCGACCCTAATAGAAGATATAAGCTAATAATAATTTTTTTCATGTTTTGAATAAAATAATGCATAGAATTCACAGTAAGAAAAAGAAGCACTGTAGTAAAAACATAACCGTGTGTTCATTTATTTTTATTTATTTATTTTTTCTTTTTTTTCCTTCATATTTCATGTGTCTATAAATGCATTAGACTTGCTAATAATTTTTGTTTTATTCATCTAAAATAAGTCATTATTAGTTATTGTTATTATAGATTAATATTTGTATTAATCTGAAATGTCAATTCTATTGTTGTAGATTTTGTTGTTATTTTTGGAAGTTATATGATTACAATATGTTTAGATATAAGTAGTGTACTTTATAGTGATTTAGATTACAACTCTCACATCTTGAAACATTATAGTTTAGACGACGATGGTTCTAACCCACATAGTTCCAACTACTGAGTTATGAACGAAGTACTTCAGTTTTGGTAAATATTTGTGCTTCAGATGTTAGTTTAGTGCCGACCTTCCCATCATTCTACAGGAAACACACCTCTGCTCAGGTTCCTCAGTTAACACACAGCTCTAGAAAACCTTTTCCAATTTTCACCAGACATGCATTTAAAGAATGTGGCCGGAGGGTTTTGTTACATTTTGTTAATAGTACAGTACATGATTCAGAGGTAGAATCTGAATGGATTTATTTTGATGATTTAGTTTTTTCTGTTTATTTTACACTTTGAAAAAACATCACAAAGTAACATTTTTTTTTGCTGATGAGGTAAAGTCATGCTTTAACACAGAAAAGGTTAAAGGTTTATTAATAATGTGTTAATACACTTACACAATGGACAGAGGTCACAGGCTCTACATTATTAGTTAGCCAACAAAAGCCAGCTTAAGATAATTACTCATTAAATAAATTAATGTGTTAATAAAATAAATTAACACAGAAGGTATAACTGCCTTCTACAATGCAGGCTACAGGAAGTGTACTTCAAAGTGGAAGTAACTACGTTCAGGAAGGAAGCACACGCTCGCCAACAGGTATATCTATAAGATACATAGAAGAGGAGGGTCTACTATACATTTGCTTTTACAAACATGGTGTTTACCAAGGTCTCCACATCTCCAGTTTGGTCAGATGTGAGCTCTCAGTGGGTGGGACAGGACCATTTATCTGAGTAGGCTTTGGCATCCTTGCAGATGTGGTATTACATGGCATCATGTCACCCTGCTCACCGATTTGTGTTGACTCTGAGTGGCTGAGGCTGATGGAGGAATTAGTCAGTTGAGAGTCTTCTGGAGTTGATTTGGGCAAAGACTGTAACAAGTGGTTAAGAAGACGAGCCCCAAGTGTTTTGTCCATCCAGTCACAGGACAGCAGAAGATTGTGGACTTCATGCATGCACTGAATGTAGCCGGTGCTGTATCTCTGTTGCGCATCTGAGTCCATGACCAGCTCTAATAAAGGGGTTGCCATGGGACACAAAGAGATACATGATGTTTAGGCTTAAAGTACAGCGCTTTAGAACTTCATTTGAACTAGCAATTTATAAAAAAAATACATGATATCACAAAAAGTGTGTACATAACAATTTTTTTTCAAGTTAGTGCACCATTTATGTGCCATATAATAAACAGTGTGAACTGCATGCTCAGTCTGAACTGTGATGCTACGAGGTGATATTAGCCTTTATGCATTGTACAGCTGCCACTTGATCAGTTGAGAAGATAATTGTATAGAGAAGTGTTCCTTTTATACTATACTTTAAACCAAGTTAAATATTTAATTGTGTTAATTATTAATCTACTAAACCAATTAAAATTTCAGTTTGATTTATGGTTTAACATTGAACATTTAACACAATTAAGCAACATCATATGAAACAGACTTGGCTCACACCTAAGAAGCAATAACCTTTGCTGTTAAGAGCATGATTATAAACAGTCTGTCCATATCTCACCTTTGCCTTTATTGCTCTGAATGTTCTGGAGGTGTTTGACAGTCATTTCCAGAATATCAGCCTTCTCCAGTTTTGACTGCTGCTTAAACAAAACACTGATTAAAATCAGAAATAAATATTTTAATACTTATATTTATAACATATTCAAAGCACTGGAAGTAAAGTAACCAAAAAATAAAATTCTGAACCATAGTAATGGATTCAGTTCTAGTAATGGTCTGAACTTTTGAACTTATAAGTAAGAAAACAGGACATCTCCCATCCACAGGCTCTAAAAAAATCTGAAGGCTTCTATTCGTCTAAATTCCAGTTCCAGCTTTATGTTCAAAAATACAAATATTTCTTCAATGAACTAAATTTGAAGTAGAAAAGAAGTAAGAACCTTAAAAACTGTATTAAACAAAGGTTCCTTAAGTATTAGGTTTAATGCCCAGTTAATTCAGTGCAGTAGATCTTTTTTATTTGACTGTAATTGCACACACAAGCACACACAAACTGCACTTCACATCCAATTTGTTTACACTGCTGCTTGTGCCAGGAGTCAAAAAGGAACTTAATTACATCTCACTGTTTTCGTGTAAAATAATCAAATGACTAAATATTCAGTAGACATGATCTCGTATATTAATATGTACCAATACCAGTACTATTTCAAATATTGCAATGTTTTTTTTCTTGCTTATCAGAAACAGTTTAGATAATTGACTGTGGTTAATGCTGAAATAAGAGAAAATAAAAAGTCTTTACTCAGAGGTGAACTCACATCAAGTTTGAAGGCACAGACTACAGTCTCTCTAAGCTGATCCAGGCAGTGGTTTATCCTTTCTCTTCTCTTTCTCTCTATCAGGGGTTTCCTAAGCTGGAGAAATGTTTTAGTCAGTTGAAAAGAAACAGTAAATACACTTACACCAGAGACAGTAAAGGTCAAACTGTTTTATTAATTCCTACCTTTCTCTCCTCTCTAGCACTTGACTGTCTGTCTGGGTTCAGGTTCCACGTCGTCATATCTCAGTAGAGTTTCCTCCTGTTGCTGTAGGATGGGGAACAAACGGGGACTGGTGAAGTGTGTTTATGTGTATGTCTATGTGAACTGTGTGAGAGGGAGAAATTTATACAGCATGTATTAGCATGTGAATGGAGGCATGAGTGAGAGGCAGGACCCTCCCACTGAAACCCACCATCAGTGACACAGCTATTCATCTCCAACTTACTCTTACTTTCTTCTTAACTTTGTTCGCTTTTTACGTTGTTGTTGTTACGTTATTGTCATGCCTTTTTTCGATATTTTCTATCTCTTTTATATGTATACTTGGCTTAATTCATTCAATTTATTTACATGAAATACTTTTTCCAAATGATTATTAATATAATTATGATCCATGCATAATTTGGAAACATGCATGTAGTTGCAATAACAATACTAAATTGCCTATTGTTTTTGATTGTTTGTGAATGTGTTTGTGTCTGCTTTGTGATCAACCCACAACCTGCCTATAGAATTTCCAACCTGTGAGAACTTTTAACCTGTGAGTTTTTAGGATGAGCCCTATCACACACTATAAACTTGAGCAAGTGAAAATGAAAATGAATAAATGAATGAGTAAATAATTAAATACATAAATCTTTAATAGATTTAAAGTGCTGTGGTAACAACCATAACAAGAACCATATGGCATTTACAAACATATTTAACCATTTACATAGTTCTTTCTTGTTCTAGGTACATCATTAAGCATCAAGCAGTTGTTTTTGTTTGCTTCTTCAAAGCGATTATTATCTGCTCTGGAAAAACAAATGAGGTCTGAACTCATTTGTAGATAATTTTCTGGACAATTTAAACTTTGATAGCCTGTTTTGATGTTCCTGACTCCTTTTATTACCATTGGGCAACAATTTCTTACAGGCTTCATTTTGCTATTTTGACATGAATAAATTATGACACAAAACTAAAGGACAGCAATAAGCTCGATTCAAATAAGACAAGGACCTCTATGTTTTTTTAGGTTTTATATTGTCAGTATTAATAATATGAAGTCTCATGTAGCTTAAAAATCTTGTCCAAATGATCGAATATCTGCTTTTAATGTCATTTTTTAAAAATGTATACAAACAGTTACATTATTAACATTTATGAAAAAAGTTACATTTTGTAAATCTTGTGTGTTCACATTTACTATTTTAAATTTGTATTAAACTGTTAAAATTTTGCATTACAACGTGCAGAATATGAAATGGTTGGTTAACTTTTTATTATATAAACATAATATAATATAAAAAATATTTGGAAAACACTATTTTTCATGATATTTTTCCTAATTAAATACCAGTAATACTTGAGACTTCCAAGGAATATATCGTATCAAATAACTACAAGAACTGCTCGGGCTAAACATCAGACAGAGAAGTGATGACTCAGCAATTTGAATAGCCAAGACAAGCAAGTGCAGATTTTATCATTTGTCTCCTGCTCTACCATATTATTTTATTCAGTAGTTTCTCAAACTGCCCCAAATGTCTGGTTGATAAATTATATAGTTGAAAAATATATAAATAAATGGGGTTAATAATAGAATTAATACTGAATCCACATAGCTACCTGCTAATGTCTTAATGTCCTCCTTGAATATTTGACTAGGATCTTTGAGTCTCTTGTGCATCACTCACACAGTCAAACACTGAGACAGATGTGCTTGTGCTCCTTCTTTCCCTGAGAGACCTTACAGGTTTAATCAGTCAGACCGGTCCTGTTTTTAGCCTGTCAGCCTTTAATACGACTAATATGATTGCACAGCTGGTTAGCTGGCACCTGATACTCTCAACAAAGTGAGAAAGTGCCAACAACCTAGGTGAAGTATATCATTCTATTTCTTAAAAATTCTCATATGTATGACATTATCTGTATAATTTAGTCATAGAAAAGATCATCCAGAAAACTGTCCTACTACACACACAATACTATTAAGTGGAAATGAAGAATATGTTTGTGGAGAGTTGGCATACTGTGTATGAGATAACTGAATTCCATTCGAAACTGATTGGGTTTCAAATAGCCTCATCAGGCTTTTCTTCCTTCATCCCACTGAATTTCATCTCTCGATCGTGCGGCACGTGAGCAGATGCAAGAGAGCAGATGTCTGTCCCTTCTTGGACCGTCTTGGAATTCATCCCAAGCTCAGCTGCTTGTGTTTGACTCGAGGAGTGCGAGTGCCAGACGCGTGGGAAACTAGTGCAGACAAAGGGCCACAATGATCCATGGCTAATGAGCGTGAAAGAGGGAGTGACCTCGTGCCTGCACAAGAAGGTGGGGGGGGGGGAGAGGAAGTTGGTGGCAGTTGTACAATGGGAAAAAAGAAATTTGGTTGTCTATGTCAAGTTGCTGTCTGTGTGTGTGAAAGTGTTTTAGGGTGGTGTAGTAGCATGTTTAGTATGTGTGTAAGTGGCAGGTGCTGCTTTGGAGATGTCTCATTTGAGGCAGATGTCTTTTTAAACAGCTCTAAAAAATAAACAACTTTATTTAATTCTGTTAAAGTACAGAATATTTAATAAAAAAAACTGTAAGGATATTTAACAATCACCTTTACCTCTGTCTTTGCATGTGGGTGACCACATGGGTCACTAAAAGTGTACTTATTAAGTGGGATTACTTAATACAAAGCAAAAAAAAAAAAAACTTAAACATTACAATAGATTTTACCATAAAACTGTAAAATGTTATTTATGCATGCATAAATGCTGTTCTGGAACAAGAAAGGGTCTTTCATGAAGACAAAAGTAAAAAAAATCGTCATAACTGTTCTGAATCTAAAGAATTAACATTTATTTGAGTAAAAATCAATAAAAATACAGATTTTCCTAACTTTTTTAATACCAAAGAGCATACAGGGTTTTATTTTTAGCAAATACATTCCTCAAACATCACTGCATCACATCTTTTTCCCACTGAAAAGACGGGTGGAGATGATGATGATAATAATATTAAATCTCTTGGGTAAGATTGATTTACTAAGTCAAATAATGCTCGTCAATTGCCATGTTGTATTTTTAAGGCAATTCATGATTTAGTCCATGTCATAAGCGACTAAGAGATAAAACAATGTAATTTGAAAGGAATTATGTTTATATGGATGAAAAAATGCAACAGGTAGTTAAAGCTAACAGAGCAAATCTTGCTCTCAGCATTAACATATGTTGAAATCTCTAGAGGTTCACCGAAATCAAGTGTGTGTGTGTGCACGCGCAGTGAGAGAGACAGAGAGAGGTCCTGTCCCCTTGATGTCCTTTTGAAACCACCATCTGTTTCATGTTTCTACCAATGGCTGAAAAATGCACTGTTGCTTACTCACCCATCTTTCATATACATTTTACATTTTAAATTATAGCCATAGTGTACCTCTGCATTCTCCAGCTCATCTGCAGGTATACAGTCTAACATAACATACATTAAAATTCTGTTTAGGAGCAAAAACTCAGTAATAAACTAATGAATCTGACCAAATATAGTCCGACTGTGAATGCATGCTTGTTCATTTTGTCACCAGAAGGGGGCAATAACACACTAATGAATGTCGGCAGTTGCTATAATTCACTGTAGGAACTTTGAAATAGCAAGAAATACAAATGCTTAATAGCTTAGAATGATCACCTGCGACGTCAAATTTAAGTAAAACCTTGTCTCATTAAAAGGTCTTATTACATTGATATTGCAAATTATAAGGTTAAGGTCTGGGCTTCATGCCAGCAACAGATTTTAAATGTAGTTTGTAGTTTTAAAAATAATATACAAGGACAACACAATTTTAGAACAATTATATTTATGCGAAGTGCTAGCCTTTATAGGGGGCACGGTGGCTTAGTGGTTAGCACATTTACCTCTCAGCACTAGGGATTCCTGGTTTGAATCCCAATCTGGGTGGAGTTTCCATGTTCTCCCCGTGTCCGCGTGGGTTTCCTCCGGCTTCTTCGGTTTCCTCACACAGTCCAAAAAAAAAAAAAAAAAAGATAAATGGAGGAGAAATGGATCAAGGTAAATTGAATTTTCCAAATTCTCAAAATCATATAAGAGTTTTTTTGTGAGTGAGGATGTCCAGCGATAGATTGGCACCCTGTCCTGGGTGTATCTGCCCAGCGCCCAAAACATGCTCCCCTGGATGGGCATGAAGACCCCCCCCCCTCCACGACCCCTAGTAGAAGCTACCCTTTATAGGAATTATATACAGTATTGGGTCACTTTATTAGAAAACTTATATCTAGAATCAATATAAAAGAATCAATCTAGTTAAATTCCCTGCAGAAATGTATTGCAGTATGGATTTTACTACATGTTGAAATCGTTTTGCAGAAATTATTTGGACATGAGAGCTTTTCGCAGTTGCCACAAATTACTGACATGCTCTGAACAGCACATCCTATATTTTCCCAGACCTGCTTTGTAGAATTATGTAACTGCGAGGACCAGAAAAACAAGCAAAAATCACTTGCTTTTAAAAAATGTTTTTGAGAGCTATACCATTACTATATGATCTGTGTGGCATGGTGTATTTGTCACAGAATAAAGAATTACCATTATTGCATTACCATGGAAAATCATGTCTAAATGACTCCTGTTTTATCATGGAGTCTTTAGGCATGGTTTTTATAAAATGCCTAGAGGTATGACCCAAGACTGCCTTAATAAAAGCTTAGCCTTCCTTTAATATAGCTTTAGTGCTGTCCTCGTCTATATCCTTACTTTACCTCCACCAAAATGAACTTTCAACACCTAAGAGGTTGAACACACACTCGAAATCTTGATGGTTGCAACAGAAATATGGATTTATTTAACCAGTTAAGTTTATTAACTGTGTGATAATCCACTTTTTGTGCTTGCTTGTGTAACATGACTTGCTAAGTTTTAAGGAAAGTGGGAGCATGTGTGTCTTATTGCTCTGCTTCCATACCTCAGATTGAAGCACTTCACTACTAGCATTCTTAATTCCTGAGTATTATGGTGCAACTGACCTGAAGTAAAATAGTCACCTTAAATAAAACAGACACGACAGTAAGACTGTATTTTGTCGTGTATTTATTGTTTCTTGTTTTGCACATGCTATTTTCACACATGCACTTTATGTTGGGTTGTGTAGTTGTTGTTCTATGTAGCATCTTGTTCCTGGAGAATGTTGTTTCATTCCACTGTATATTGTACACCACTATATATTGTTGGAATCACAAATAAAATACTTGAATAGATATTGGTAACTTCCAAAAGCACTACTGCCAATAGTTTAGAGGATAAAAATTGTGCTGGTTATTTATCATTTAAAAAAAGTAGTATTGCCCTGTGTTGGCAAGATTATGCTCAGTGCAGTGCACATTTGATGAAGGATTAGAGCACTGAGATTTAATTCTCTTATCTAAGTCAGAAATAATGCTTAACCTTCCATGGATCATTTTATTATGATAACATTGAAACGCTGACATTAAATCATTGAAATGTTACCCTTTTACTTTCTTCAAAAAACAATTGACAGGGGGTGGATGTTGGGTGGTGCTGGTGGTAAAAAAGGAGACAAAGAGTTCTCAGAAAGTCAGGCACTTTTTTTTTTAGCCACAGTCGATCTTCCCAAACCTGCATTTTCTTTTTCCATTAAACATACAGATCTTTAAATCCTGCATTATTTACATTCTCATTCGTCTCACGTAACCAGTCTGCTTAACTTCGACCTGGGCAGTGTTGCTTTAGCTGCTTCACTTGCAGTATAACTCCACACTTCTGCCAAGAACATAAAGCTCAAATTGGCTCAAAGTTCTCTTGCATCTCATAAATTACAATGTTTTACAAATTTAAAACAAAGAAAATCTCCCAAATCAGCCGATTGACACTTGATAAGACCTGTGTGCACCTGTTCCAACAATCGTTCATAATTTACTTGTTGTAATAATAATTTTTTTTATTATATTTCGCTTAATTCTCCACTAGGGTTGTAGGGAGGTTCCCCCTTGTCCATCCAGGGGCCCTGGGCAAGACACACCAAGGACAGGTCGCCAATCTATCGCTGGGCACACTCACACAGACGCACACTTGTTGCTAAATGGCATGAAAAAACATTTTAGTACTTGTAGCTGGATCTTTTTTTACATTCCTATTTGCAAAAATGCCATAGGTCTGAATTAATCTTCAGTCATCCCAAAGTATTTCATAATGTTTAGGTCAGAAGACTGAGACCCGAAAGCTTTGGCCCCTGCATCTCTTTAGGTATTTTGTGGAGAATTCTAAAGTATTTTCTGAATTATTCATACTTCCCTCGACTGGCAGTAACACATCCTCAAAGCAGGAAGGGTCCACCAGAGCTTCACAGCAAAGAATGTGTTCTTTTCCTGAATTGCAGTTACTTTTAAGCTTTAAACAATTCTTTTGCTGGTTATGGCGAAAAAGTTTTATTTTAGCCATTGTCATTTATCTTCTAGTCATCTGGCTGTGTAGATATTTAGTAGCATACTTTAGTGCTGAATCTTGTAAAGTTACTGCTCCATTTTTCCCCCTGATTTCTACACCGAGAGCAGGTTGTGCTGCACAGTAGGTCTGGGCACACTTTGCTCTGTGTTAGTTAAAGTTCCCTCCAGAATTTGATATCTGAAATGTTCAAAGTTGTTCATTTCATTTTCATGGTGTTTTAGGCCCCAGACCCAAAACCTGGTGTGTTGGATGCAGGTTCTGTGTTCTATAGTCTGGTGATATTTAAATCTGAGATTGTCCTAGTTGTTAGAGGTGTATATGTATATTTGAGCACTCATAGTGCTCATTTCCCAAGCCTTGGGAAATGAGAGGGTTGCGTCTGGTAAGGCAAAAGGTTTAAAATGGTGCCAATTTTAATATGCAGTTCAGTTTTTATATGTCATAAAAAAATGACAAATGTGACATTTGACAAAATGTGTTTGTTTGTAAGCTTGTACATTTAATATTTGTTTCATTTCTTTTTTGTTTAGTCTTGTACAGAATAGTTTGCTATTAGTGTTGAATTCTTACAGGTATTGAATAGATTACGGCAGTGTATTTTATTTAACCATCTAAAATCAATTGCCTTGTTACTAATGCAAAGCCTTTTAAATTGTGCATAAATATCAATATGAAAACTTTAGTCATTTACTGTGCAGTTCATTAATCCATGGTGTGGTTAATTCAGTTACAGCTAAAGGAATTGCTTTTTCTCCATGTATACATGTTTTATAAATAGAATGTACATTCTTAGTGGTTAATGTGACTTAGAATATGTTGTGTAACTTTATTTTATTTATTTATTTTTTAAAATCAGAATAGTTAATGTAAACAATGAGGACAGAATTGTCTATAGGTTTTTCTAACAATTCCTGAGGTAATGTAGGCTGTATGTAGAATTCTACACATCATTTGTTTTTTAATTCACATATTTAATTATGTGTTGCTGTGTCAACTGCTGAGATAGAATATCTGAAACAATGATTTCTCCTTGCCTTAAAACAAATCAATCAACTGGCATTATTAAAATGTCATGACAATTACTTGGGCTTTTATCTGTTTTCAGAAATGAGATCATATGCTTTAAAACAGCCGTATCTGCAAATGAACTATGGAAAAGTGACACAGTATGATCGCACCAGGAGGCACTGCTTTATAATTCAAATTACAGAGGTGGTGAAGGAAAAAAATTGTAAAAAAAAAATTCGTTTGTTGGCATAAATAGCTCATATTTAAAATCAACACAGGAGATTCTTAGCAATTTTATATGTAAAGGACATAAGTATTCTACAACATTGAGACAATGTTCGTAGTAGCTGTAAGCTTAAATTTAAATGTTTCACAAATGTTATTCTGCAGACATGAAGTCATTTTGCAGATGTTCTTTATACAATGTCACGTTTGAGGTTCTTAACAGAGTGCAGGCTAATGATACAGCACCTCTGGAGCAATGAGGGTTAAGGGCCTTGTTCAGACTCGCACATAAACAAATTTACTTGCCAGAGGGTTTAAATTGCCAGTCTTCAACCCTAACCACAGAACTACTATACCCTCCAGGATGCCTTATGCATTTATGAATTTTAAGTAGAATACAATTGTTTCCATCCACTGGTTACATAAAGAAACCTTAGATGATGGCTTGAACCAGCATCAGATTAGAACCAGCATTAAAGCAAACAAAATAGACAGATTTACTGACTTTGCTAATAGTACAATCGTTTTTACTGTCATTTGGAATCTTTTTAATGGCTGTGTTTGCAGTTTAAAGAGTTCTGAGAAGAAGGGCTCAAATCTGGAAATGCAAACGCTCCACACAGTCATAAGAATAACTGTGCGCAACTATTTTTCTGATGTGCTTTGGATTAGATTTTTTTAGAATGTTGAAAGCAATCATTGAAAAACCATGTGACATGATCAGGCCAGCCATAGGGCAAGGCTTTTCCAATCACTGGACACACCTGCCCACTGAAAACAGAATATCCACTGCTTTATACAAGTTGGTCACTTGTGAAAAGTACAGGATAGTGGGTGAAACCTTTGTCATAACAACTTCACTGATGTGTAAGCGCTGTATGTCAGGCAATCAAAATAAAAGCACAGTATAATTACACAAACTACCTTATACCACAAGTGTTTTACAGGATGTCACAGGCACCCCAGTCCTCCATCCAATAGACGGGTATAAGGACAATGTAACTAGGATGGCCATCAAATTGCAGGCAATCCTGGATAAGTTTGAGTGATGCAGCAGTCTTAAAAATTATGATAAAAAATCTAAAGCATATTTTTTTGCATTTTGGCATTAACGAAATCGCATACATCTTATCTTATCCTAGCATAAAAAATCATTTCGATCATATTTGGGTATGTTTTTCTTTTTTTTGTTTTGTTTACAATATTTCCAAAATCTAAAAAATCTTGGTGAATGAAAAACAGCTGATGTTCCATTCTAAAAAGCATATAAAATTCAGGGGAAGATATAAAAATATTCAATTGGCATGTTTAACAAAAACCAAATATTATATTTATAAAGCTGGTGCTATGTAGCCTTTGTATTTCTGTCCTCATTTCGTGTTTTACATCTCCTTCTCTCCTCCAGTGCAGAGACTCTGTCATGGCCATAAGTATTTTTTTTCAAATCAAAATCTCCACCAGGTCTGAGTCAGGTAATTTGATCTTTTGCCCTGGAGCAGGAAGAGTTCGTGAATCTGCACAAACACACACAAAGAAAGGACACTTTGACCGCAATCTGTATATAATACTGGACTTGCAGCAATAAGTTAAGAAACTATAACTAGTCATTTTGTGCAAATTATGTCTGGGTAAGTCGCAGCAAATTGCACAGCAATAATGAATGTGCAATGTTTCAGTGACATAACACAAATTGCGGAAATGATTCTAGAAGCTCTGAATGGTGGAAATCATGGAACATTGACTAAAAATAAACCACAGATTGAGAAAATGAGCAACTTGCTAGAAATACCATGCACAGTAACAAATCACTGTATTGTGTTCTAATGACTCTGTTGCAAAATGCTACTATAGAAAAATAGATTGTATTTCATATCATCTGTTTTGATATTTTAAAAACGTGTAAATATAAACAGACAAGTATTTTTTCACTGTATTGGTTTTTCAACTTATGGACCTGATATACAAAAACACTATTAAAAAGAATAATCAATCATTCCCTCTGCCCAGTTTTACCAGCAACAGTTTTTACATCTCACATCAGTCTTCCTCACCTGTCCTACCGGTCTTCCCACGGCCTGTAGGGGGTGTTGTTCTGATTACATCTGGACTGCGCCTGGTCTGGATGGTGTTGTCTTTACTGATAGATTTAGAGTGGAGGGAGAGAAGAGGGGTAGAGGGAAGAGACGTAGAGCTATTGGGTGGGAGTGGAGGGAGGGAGTGAAGGTGTGAGGAAGGTAGTGGGAGGGTGGCAGAGGAAGAAGGAAGGAGTGAAGATGAGTAAGAAGAATGAGGAGGGGTAGAGGATGAAGAGGTTATGGATGAGACAGGGAGATGTGGGGTATTAAGAAGTGGGAAGGAGTGGGGAAGGGTAGAAGAGAGTGAGGACAGGGAAGCTGAGAAAGAGGGAGCCGAAGGAGGAAGATGCTCGACACACTGCTTTGTTATCAGCCCACCTGAAATGTCATGGTTATGTCAGTTTGAAGTATGATGCAAAGTTATGTACAAGTTTACTTAATTATGTATGTCTTCAGTGGCAAGCTTTAGAAAAAGCAATAAGTTGAAGAAGGCAGTTGAATTAGCCCTCATGTAACCTTAGTGATTTTAGGTTCTTTCATATAAAACTGAGTGTCTCAATGATTTTACTATTGGTAGCACATAATAATGCAATCAATTTGCATGCATTTAAAAGGGCTTTGACAAAATTGAAGAGCATTAGGAATAAATCAAATGTCTAAATGTCTATGGCACCCCAAACATCTTGCTTAGATCAAGGTTATCTAATAAAGCAGAAGTCACTTTTGTGAAAGACATGTAGAAGATAACTAAAAGATGAAAAAGTGAACATTTTTATAAAATTTAAACCCAGCAGCACTTGCGGCAGAGTAATATTTACTTGATTTATGTGATTTTAATTAATTTCTAAATTTAACTAATTAGGTATTTCGGTATGTTTATCATGATAATAGTTTTTTTTTATTCAGAGTGTTATTAAAATGATATATCATTGTATATGATGCATCATTTAATTGTAAGTACCATTAAAAAAAATGTTTTAAGAGAGCCTGTGCGAGATGGCAAGACACAATGACCAGAGTCAGGACTGATCAAGCACAAGCAATGGTCTCAACAGTCTGAATTAAATATAACATGCTGGCTGGTGGATCTACCATCATCCCCATGATTTTGCCACTTCTGAAATCACATTCCCTGCTGCACTATTATACAGTGGTGTACTTTACTATCATATACTACACCATCATATGCTCATATAGTGCACTTTAAAATTCTATTAACCTAGTATATTCAGCTAAGTTTAGTATATTTATATATATATATATACCTTCAGTCTGTGAAGCCTGACGGGAGTGCAAGCCACTTCCACCTGCAATAGATGGGACCGAGCGGGCAGGGCGCAGAGGGGCAGGGTCACGACGTGAGCGCTGCTGTAATACTTTAATCATTGCAATTTTCTCCAATAGCTGAGCATGTAGATCTTTCATTCTACACACAACACAAACACATATTCTGCAAAGTCAATAATAGGCTTATTTACAAATGGTAAATCTATTTCTAAGTCTTTAATGTTTCTTGCTTTCCTAAATTTAATAATATATCAAGCAGTTACTTTATCAAGGTGGAACAAAATATGAATGCATGTGAATCTCTAAATAACAGCCCATTAATAATTTAAACAATGGCATAAAAAAACTTTTTAAAAATTCCATTTTTACAAAATACTAAACTGCAATTTACTTGAACATTTATTTTACACATAAAGTACAACAAATTAATCCAAGCACACAGCAGCACTGTTCTTGAAGGTCCCGGTTGGTTTAGCAGTTTAAACAGTTACACATAAGGTCATCAACATATAAATGCTCAGTATCTCAAGGAAATGAAAAGATTTACAAGCTATATACCGGGCTTTGAGCAGAATATGATTTGACCTATTTTTTATTATAGAATTCCATAAATATATTCATAAGTATGGCACAGTGGCTTAGTGGTTGGCACGTTGGACTCTCAGCGCTAGGGATTCTCCCTGTGTCCGTGTGGGTTTCCTCTGGGTTCTCCAGTTTCCTCCTTGGATCTCCTTGACCTTGGATCAAGGTCAATTGAATTCTCCAAATTGCCCCATATAGAGAGTGTTTGGGTGAGTGTGTGCCCAGCAATAGATTGGTGCCTTGTCCTGGGTGTATCTGTATCGCCCAAGACAGGCTCCACTGGATGGGCATGAGGAACCCCCCCGCGACCCTTGTAGTGAATAAAGCGGAAGATAATGGATGGATATTTATAAAATTAAAAAATTTAATTATGTAACCTTTATAAAATAAACATTCACCAAATAGTAAGTCTTAACAAGTAAAGATAGGACACTGATATCCACTTTTATGCGAGTTTAGGTCAGTTCAAAGACATTTCAGTTTTTCAGTGCAAAACTTAAGGTCTTTTTCCATCAAACATTTGCAATACCATGAAAAAAGTCAGAAAGCTAATGTACCTTGGTACCTTAAGGCAAATGGTGAAAACAGCTCTGAAGGTGTGTGATTATAAAACTCTTATGTGATATTGTTTAAGAAAGTCATATTAACATGACAGACATCGTCATGAGTATTGTCAAATCATTTTCACTTAATACAGTTTGCCATCATATAATGCAGCCTGAAATAGGATGCTATTTACTAACTTTAACTTCATTTAATATTCATTTAAGATGAAAAAAAATGTTTCGTTGTCGGACGCATTCACATTTTGGATTATTTTTTAAAATATTAAATAAATATTAGTTTCTTTTCTAAAATTTTCTAAAGTTGAAGAAAGCCGTCAGACTGTGAAAATAAAGCAGTAAAACAACTTATTTGAAATAAATCATGAACATTTACACCTCTTTTCCATGATTTATTCACAATAATGCACAACAATTTTTGTTTTTATAACATAGTTATAAAACACTATAATAAAACAGGTATCATTCTAAATGTTTATTTAAAAACAAAATTAATAATAAATTGGGAGTTCGTGCCCTTCGGGAAACGGCTTGCTATTTATATCACCCCATCATCATCATCATCATCATCATCATCATCATCATCCCCACCCACCCACCTTGGAACCCAACTAGGGCATGCACAGAGCCGTGGAAGTTCCACAGTTCCAGCGGGTTTGCACAGGGATATAGTGGTATACTGTTCAACAGAGTGCCAAGTAGGAGCCAAAGTACTGTGTTGGTCAGCGGTGGCTGTAGCACACAGTGTTCCTTAAGCACCAGGATTTCTTCCCCCACAGACACGAGCTGCACCTCATGGCCTTTTATTCACCTCTTATGAACAGCAACAGGCTGCTGGGACCTATTCTATCCCAGGTTCTATCCCCCATTCTATCTCTGTGTTTTAAAGAGGCACATGCTGCATTCATGCTCCCTTGTCCCCATGGTCATGGCCTTTAACTTTGTCTTTTGTCTGTTAAATAAAGGTTATTGTGATTTTAGTTGTTACTGCAATTTTAGAAAGTGTGCCAGATGTGTATTCTAATTTGGGCCATGGACCACACTGTAGCCTAACTTTGTTCTCATCTGTCAAAATGTAGAGTAATATCCTGGATGAGAGTTACTTTAAGAATATTCTCCTACATGGCTTTATACTTTAAAGCTGACTTTCAAGTTCATACCACCTAAACCTTCACTTGTGAGACTGTATTTTCTTCCATTTTGTGCATCTCTCTGTAAATAGTGTATTAGTTTTAAGACATCAAGATCATACATTTAAAAAACATTTTAGTATTCTGACTATTAGAGGCACAAGCTAAACCTGTTTTCATATCTTCTGCCAACAGCACCTCCCATTCCTACCAGGGCCAGTTTTCAGGATGTAGACAGTCTCCTAATATGGCTTTTCTTTTTATTTATGATTATTGTAAATGTACTTGTGGGAGATTTATTTATACACACTGTTTTATTGCCTCACTCAACTGTTATTACATGTATCCATCCTCACATAACTTCAAGTCTTGCTCCTTTTATTCAAAAATCATTAACCTTTGTCCTCAACTCCACAGCATTGTAGATAAATTTTTTTTTTGGACAGAAAATAAACTTTTTTTTGCAGGAAACACAATTGGCAATGGAACATTTTTTAAAAGATAGATGAGTGTGGCTCTGTATGTGAATGTTTACTGCGCACTTTACCAAGTATTGTGTGTTTTAATTGTTACCACAGTAACAATGTATTAATACTAAAGGGTTTTTTACTCTGCTCAAAAAACAGCATCAAGGTCCAATATGTGTATTTAAAGCTTTTGCTCACCACAATTACTGTTTATATAAATGTTTATTTAAGTATTTCAAATTCAGTTGACCTTCGGCATCACACAACTATTTTAGTGCACATAACTGCAGCTATAAAAAAATTCCATATTGGACCATTATTATTTAAACTTTTAATGTTGTTAATTAAAAAAAGATTCTGGTGGTAATGATTACCCCTTTTTACATTCGTTGTAAACATTACAACCTTTAATGTTCTTTTATCAAATTAGCTAGCAAATTAGCTGTTGTGGATAATTGAATTGATTTTTCCTATGAAGATTTTTCGATTTACTGTTTCCATTTAGAAGATTTCATTTTTTTGAAAAATATAAACAAACATTTAAATAATATGTACTGCTAATTCCATAAAATAATAAATAATCAAATGTAAGCGTAATCAGTGTATTGAAACTGACAAAAGTAGCTGCAGTGCTCCTTGCTGCTCACAATGAATGCCCTTATGAATGCTCATGGTTTTGATCATAGGTGGGCACCCTGGTGTGAGGAAGGAACACACAGCAAGTCATAGACTGGCCCACAAGGCAGAAGCAAGCAAGCCATAATTTACTGTGGCTAACAAGGTTTAACATAAGAAAAGCATCCATCTAAACTTTCTGTTTTATGCATGGCTTTCCATTTTTTCATACTTTGTGAAAAAACTGTAAAAAAAAAAAAAACATTTATAAGAATCTTTTGCTGTAATAATACAAATAATTTAGATCTTTTATTAACAACTGTATGTAAAAAGGTAAAAAAGAAAAAGGGGAATATACTGTTAAATAGGGGTGTAATGGTACATGAAATTCATGGTTCGGTTCACACTGTGGTATGGACCTCATGGTTCAGTATGAATTTCGTGAAGCAGTAGTGATGGGAGAGGGTGTCTGGAACATAAACCCCTATGGTATTTGGGGGATTACTGTAAATGCATATTGCTTCAGTAATGGATTTGTTCCTGTCTGGAAGTATAGGATTGATTAATTTTAGTTCCGCCTAGTGTTCCTTGGTCTTTGTGCATTGCTAAAGGATGTATGTACGTTTGTATTCTCCGCGCGACTGCACGTACCGAACCGCATGCCCTATACCAAACAGTTTAGGATGAATACAATGTACTGTTACATCCCTCCTGTTGAATGAGTGAAATATTTCAGTTTTAAGTGAATATAAGATGTAAAATAGTCATGTTACTGTGATAATGCCATAGTGGTCCCGTATTACATCTGTTACAACAAACGCAGAGATTTTTGTGCTAAAGTCAAATGAGATTAACAATACTATAATCAGCAAGAACTAAGTGACATCTTTTTTAGGAAATCCATGGTTACTTTAGCAAGACTACGCCAGCCCCATCCTGCATGTTATAGGAGCATGGCTTTGTAGACACCAAGTGAGTGTGACTGACTACACTATTTCTATTAGCAGACTAGATCTGTAGTCTTTTAAAATATATATCTTATATTGAAAAGGAAATTTGTCAGCATTAACCACTGATGGTCTTATAGTCTTAGTCTTATAGCTAAAACGGGCAACAATTGTTTCTAATTAGTAAATTCAGTTTAAATATTCCTTTTGTGATTTACCTGGTTTCTATGTCCTGACAGCATCTGCTGTGTGTTTTATCTTCTCCATCATGTTGCCACAGGCAGGCATCACTGTAACTCCCACTGCGAGAATGCTGGATAATAGTTGTGTCCCTATATACACACACACACACACACACACACACACACACACACACACACACACACGGCAAACCTTAGAAATTATCTTTCTGTAATACATTAGGTAAAAAGACTACTTCACACCTGCTCATCTGTTCAGAAAAAGTGTTCAATAATGAGTGTTTTAAAAAGGTTAAGAATTTACATAATGTGTGTGTACCTCTGCGCTGCAACAGTGGCTGCTGCTTCCATGGTAAACTGTCTCATTGCACTTTCCTCTAAATACTTCTGCTCCCAGCGCATCCTGTCTGCTTCTAGTTTCAAAATCCTCTCTTCTCTTTCTTTCAGCAGGTCAAGTAGTGCCGGGGCACTAGATTCACACACACCTAAACCTGCACGCTGCATTCACACACACACATTTTTTAGTTAATGCCATATAAAATTACTCCTCATTTTTAAAGCAAGGATTGATTGCATTCTGTAAATGCAGCAATCAAAATTAATTAAAACAAAAACCAAAAAAAAATATCTCTTTAAGGCTTAGATTTAATGCTACACAATTCAGTATCTCAATCACCAGTCTGCCTGTAAATGGTAAAATTGTAGAGTGGTACTTAAAAAGTTTGTAAACTTCAATTTTTTTCTTCATTTGTATATAAAGACATGTACACCATGTCATTTTACACAGGTATGAAATGTACAGTACGTCACGAGTACACAATTAAACAAAAATGTTATACTTTTGCCATATGTATTATGTGAATTGATTCAGTATGGCATATTTTTATATGGTATCTGGTTTGACCTGCTTTGCAGAAAATGAAATAATAATTTATTTTAAAATAGTTACAAAAATTCAATACAATAAATAATACTTTAAACATTTAGTGATCAGTCCAACATAACACCTTGGGAAAAAGTACAGAACAGTTTTTTTCATAGGTTTCCTCACATATATTCAACACTTAGACATTACCCTGGTGTCACAGACAACTTTTGGTATAAAGCAAAAAATTAACTTTGTCTGCAAAACTATTTATATCATTTGAATGCAGGTAGCATAGAGTATGACCAGTCTAATAGCTACTAATAGGTCTAAATGAGAGATCAACAACAGGCTATTAATGTTCCACTCAAGCCATAACTATTGTGTTTGGCAGAGGCATCAGGTCATAATTTAGCATATGATGCATATTTTAGTTGGTATAGACGTAAACCGTATTATTCTGAATTGGTATATAGTTTACATCTTTTAAAAATTGGATGATGTAGGAACAGATTTTAATCTACTGCAATGGCAGAAATAATAAAACGAATGTTTTTATTTCATATTAGCTATTCTTAAAAAGAATGACTTGTGTGCTTATTTTTTTTATTTCGGCATTTGTGTTTCTTTGCAACATTAGTTTCAGATCTTACCTAATAAAAGGCTTTTGTAAAATTGTAACAATCTGTTGAGAAAGCACAGCTACCATGAGAGAGAGCATACCTGTTGAGATCGAAGCGTCTCGAGCTCTTTCTCTAATCGCGTCCTCCGACATTTCTGGAGCTGCTCTTGTTCCTCGCAAGTGGCCTGAAGCTGTACAAGAGCCTGTTGTAGCCGCTCCACCCGTTCAACGTACGTGTTCTTTCTTCCTAGCTACACACATGAACATATACATTTTAACTGGGACTTCCAGCAAACTAGATAACACATAATACATGTGCTTAACACTTAATACTTGTGCTTAAGCATTAACAACGATACTTGTGCTTATGTTGGGTAGCTGCCACAAACCCTGCAGGGCCTGCTGCTTATATGCATTGCCTAAAATCATAAAGTTGTAGATCAGTTTTTCTTTGCATTTAACAACTTTTTTTTTTAAATCTACATATAAACATATATTGAAGATATATTTATAGAGCTGAACAAACCTATTTGTTATTTTGATATTGTATACAGATAATTTTGATGTCTTAAATTTTTTATATTTTTCTACTTTTGTTAGTCAACTACAACATCAACTAGATTATCAACAGCTCTGCCAACAGCAATGAATTAATATTTTTTAGATATTATGCATTAAATAGAGTGAATTTAACTGAACTGATTTCAATAGAGGGCGGCACAGTGGCTTAGTGGTTAGCATGTTCGCCTCTCAGCGCTAGGTTACCAGTTTGAATGCCCATCTGGGTGGAGTTTCCATGTTCTCCCCGTGTCCGCGTGGGTTTCCTCCGGGTTCTCCGGTTTCCTCCCATAGTCCAAAAACATGGATCAAGTCAATTGAGTTCTCCAAATTGCCCCCTATAGTGTGTCTGTGTGTGAGTGTGTGCCCAGCAATAGATTGGCGCCCTGTCCTGGGTGTATCTGCCCAGCGCCCGAGACATTCTCCCCTGGATGGGCATGGGGAACCCCACCGCGACCCTAATAGAGGATAAAGTGGAAGATAATGAATGAATGAATGATTTTAATGGTATATTATGTAATGCAGCTATTTAAACATAAAACTTGACCTAAAATGTCAGATTTTCAAACAAAATCAAATAATTAAGACCAAAAAAAAAAGAGACATGGTCATGTATTCATTTAAAGTCCAGTTGCAAAGTTACATATCTGTGAGTAGAAAAAAAAAGTATGTGATCTTGGAATTAGAAGATAAGTTGAAATAAAAGTCCATAAGAGAAATTCCTTGCTTAGCCATTACCTTTGTGAATATTACATGTCTTGCTCTTGGTATGATCTTTGTTGGTTGACCACTCCAAGGCAGGGTAATTATAGTTTCACTAAAAATTGATGGGGTTTTAACTCTTTAAGAGATTTTGTTTTTCATAGCCTTTTTCAGTCTACTAATCATCAACAACTTTTATTTTCAGGTCCTCAGAAATTTGTTTGTCAATGTCATGATAAAGTTCTATAAACAAGTTACGAATATCAGACTTTGATGGAGTCCTGTTTTTTTTATATAAAACATGGCTTTCACTAACCACCTGACTGTCATTAAATTGATTAGTATTTGCCTTTAGTATAGTTTTTAAATATTTATTTAATATTGTAATATATAATATTGCAACATTTTCCTTCATCACTAAATAAGATCTAGATTTTTTTGTAAAGCTGATGAAGTTTTGGGTTAAATTTATGCAGAAATATAATAATAAGTATAAATATAATAAGTCCAAAACTTTTATTTTCCTTGTTTGACTACCTGATGTCTTAAACCTTGTGTTAACACTGTGAACATAAATTGCTTGAGGCAACTTAAGATGAAACTGAGAATACCCCACACCTACAAAGTTTCTGCGGTGTTAAACATAAATATCTGCTGTGTGTTTCCTTAATGTTTGCACTTTACACTCCTTAATGGTGACTACTCACCTCTTCCTCCAGCCTAATCACCTTATTCTGAGCATTTTTCAGAGCCTGTTCTAAAATCTCAATGTGCTGTCTTTGATCCTCATTAGCTGAGCGAAGTGACTCAGTTTCCACCTGCAACGTCTCCAACTCCTTTAGGCTCTCTCTTCCTAACAGTAATAAAAATAAATAAAAATATTAATTAACCAAATAAAAATTTGTATGTATAATATTTAAATACACTAGCCAATTTAAAGCACAGTGTTTGGAGTTGCATGCTTTATTTGAAGTCTCGCTTCATTTAAAAAATATAAATTCAACAGATAAGTGATTAATGCTCTTATAATATGCACTCTATATATGACTCTGTGTTTCAAAACTTTTACGGGACGATTTAAAATATTAGGATTGAAACAAAGTATGATGTAAAAAAATATTTTTAGTATATTACCGTATTTTCCAGACCATTAAGCACACTGTATTATAAGGCACAGTCTGAATTATGGGGTCTATTTCTGTATTTGACCCACGTATAGGTCGCACCGTACTATAAGGCGCAGTCTCAATTACGGACTCTACTTCTGTACAGTACTTATTCTGTACAGCACCGTATTACAAGGCACTTGCTAAAACATACAATCTACGAGAAAAGTAAAACAGTGATTTATAATTGAAGTTTATTCTACTACTTGACAAAACACACATTATTTTAATAACTCTTCTCCCACAAAGTCCTCATCTTCTGTGTCTGAATTAAAAAGCTGAGCAATTTCACTATCCAGCACGCCGAGTCAGTCTCGTCGCCAGGTGGCTGTTCAGCAATGATGCTGGCTTTCGCGAAAGCTCGGACAACAGTTACAGCAGAAACCTTAGCCCAGGCATCCACAATCCATTCACAGACGGTGGCGTAGCTTGCCCGCCGCTACCTCTGAGTTTTAGTAAACGTGTGTTTGCTGTCTATCATCCATCGCTCCCACGTCGCCCGCAACTTTACTTTAAACGCCCTGGTTACGCCAATGTCCAGCGGTTGGAGTTCTTTATTTAATCCTCCCGGAATGACGGCAAGCTCCGAATTTATTTTCTTCACTCTGCTTTTCTGTGAGATGAGCGGCATGGAGCCACAAATCAGCAGGGCAGTGATGTGTGGAAAAAACCACCCGGTCGCACAACAATACTTTTATAGATTTTGGAACTCATTATATGTATAAGGCGCACCGGATTATAAGGCGCACGTCCCATTTCTGGGAAAATTTTAGGCTTTTAGGTGCGCCTTATAGTCTGGAAAATACGGTAATAGAAAAGCAAATAACAAATAATGGTAATAATAATAATACATTAAATATGAAACTTTTGACCAGTAAAATGTAGCTTTCCATCTACTTATTGCATTTTTGGTAGAGCAGTGCTGTTTGGTGTACTGTAGTTCGCAAAAAAAGTCCAGAGTGTTTATTCAGCTAATTTTTTATTTTATTTTTTGCATTTTGTACATTGGGGAGGGAAATTACTTTACTTATTTATAGTAGATGTCTAAGGCTTAAAATTGAATAAACAAAAGTTTAAGTAAACCAAAAGTCTAAATGACATTGTGATTAAAGTATTACAGAATATCACAAAATGTAAACATGTGACTCTCAGTTTCATACACACAATCATTAAAATTAATGCCAGTAAAATATGCATTCAGGATTTCAGAGAGCATGCATATGAGGTAAAATGCAAACAATAACGATATGAGAGAGAGAAGGCAGGAAATAATTTAAAATAAATGAGTCCATAGAGAAAAGGAACTCCTTTTCCTGGTAAAGATGTCAAAATGAATCCTACACCCTTGCAATACTAGATAAAGAATGTGGTTTGAGATCTGGTTTAACATTCTATTAAAATACTTTTGGACAGCCTAAGTGACCTCTCAACACAGAATTTCCTGCTGTCAAAATGTTGCACCATCAGGTTCCATATTCAGATGAATAACAAATAACTATATTTTTAGGACTTTGTTGTAAAATCATCGCATTGACTAATGGGTCTTATTTTTAAGCTCACAAAATTAGTGGAAGTCATCTTATATGGGCAGCTAATTAGACATGCACTCTTGTTACTTGCATTATATTAGCAGCTTGTGCAAGTAAATGATTATTCTTACTGTTCTTAAAAACCGACGCTTATTTAAAATCAGATTTGTCTTATGACTATAAAGGTTTAGACATTAATTAACACTGAAAAGGGATTCTGAATATGACTTCCAGAGAAAAAAACCTGATGAATTGTAAAGCTGTTTATACATTATGATGAAACATGGATGCTTAATAATGTTTTGGGTTTGTTATGGATTGTGTGTACTTACTTTCATTTATGTAGGCATTGGCATCCTCTCGTGCTTCTGTGCCAGAATTAGCCAGCTGACGATTTGCCGTTTCTAAGCGATCTGAATTTTGGAAAATAACCAGCATTAAATTAAGTAGAACAAAATATGATAATAAATGAGTCTCTAATGATTTTTCATCTAAACAGACAGATGGATGCAACTTGAGGATACTGTACACTGGAGTTTGGGATCGCTGACATTTTTGATAATAATAAAGTCTAAATGAGTTTATACTAAAGAATTCTTAATTCTATGTTTAAAAGTTAGGAAACTTACAATCTTTAATTATAAGAAAAAATCATTGTCCAAAAGTATAACCACATTCCACTTCTACATTTATTTTTTCATCAAATGATGACAAGCTGTCCTGGACCTCACAAAGCAAAACAGGCTTAAACCATGATACCACCACCACTGCATTGCACGGATGGGACATTATCCTTGAATGCAGTGTTTTTGTTTTTCGTAACATTTCTCAGGTAAAGCAAAAATATCTTTTTTGGTCTCATCTGTCCACAAAACATTTTTTTCAGTATTGTTCTGGCTTGTCCATGTAATTTTGTCCTTGCAACCCTGCCATACACACCACTGTTCAGTCTTCTCTTGATTCTCAACTCATAAACATTAACATTAGCCAGGGTGAAAAAGTTACCCAAGGTTCTTTCGTGACCTCGAAGACTATAATACTCTTTGCTCTTTATATGATTTTTTTTTTAAATTACCACTTCTGATGAGCATCAACTCTCCTTTCAATTTTCATAAGAAAATAGTTAATTGTTAATAGACTTTCACAAGCTTGTGTTTTATAGATCAGATCCCTGTTCTTTATATAATCCTATTGATTTAAAAACACCTGATTTTTTATTTCAACTTTAAATAATCTGCTCATCCTATAGATTCACAGAGTTTTGCCACTAACTTATCAGTACTATTGTAAATAACATTTTTCTAAATAAATAATTGACCAAGGCCAATATTTTAGTTTCATTTATTTGATAGTATGTCAAATTTATGCAAAATGTGTAATATTCTAAAGAGTTCACAAACTGTTAAGCACCATTGTAGTTTGAGTATATAAAAGTTTATTCATTCATACATTCATTCATTCATTATCTCATTCATTATCTCCTATCGCTTTATCCTCTATTAGGGTCGCGGTGGGGTTCCCCATGCCCATCCAGGGGAGAACGGGAGCTGGGCAGATAGACCCAGGACAGGGCGCCAATCCATCGCTGGGCATATAAAAGTTTAAATTTTAAAAAATAATAATATATATATATTATTATCCATTCATTATCTCCCGCTTTATCCTCTAGTAGGGTTGCGGTGGGGTTCCCCATGCCAATCCAGGGGAGAATGTTTCGGGCACTGCGCAAATAGACCCAGGACAGGGCGCCATTCCATCGCTGGGCACACACTCACTCACACAGACACACTCTATATGGGGCAATTTGAAGAAATCAATAGACTTGATCCATGTTTTTGCACTGTGGGAGGAAACCGGAGGAAACCCACACAGACATGGGGAGAACATGGAAACTCCACCCAGATTGTTAACCACTAAGCCACCGTGTCGCCTATATATTATTATATTATATATAATATTATTATATATAATTTCTCTAAATGATGGTACTAAAGCTTAGAGTTTAAGTATCATGTTATTGTAACCACTGTATTTTATTTAAATTACTTTATATACACCAGGTGAAATCTAGGGGTTTGTAGGATAAAGAAAAGAAAATAATAATATTTGATATTACCACCACCATGTTGTACAGATGGGATAAGGTAGTGATGAAATGCCGTTGACTTGATCCATGTTTTTGGACTGTGGGAGGAAACCGGAGAACCAGGAGGAAACCCACGCGAACACAGGGAGAACATGGACACTCCACCCAGATTGGGATTCGAACCGGGAATCCCCAGCGCTGAGAGGCGAACGTGCTAACCACTAAGCCACCGTGCCGCCCACATGGTTTAAACTTGACCAATAAAATTTTTCTAGTTAAGACATTTGCAAACCAAACACATCACAATTTGTTGGAGCTCATAAGGAATTCAAAGTCAAAATTTAAGCTGCAAGTCAAAAAAAAAATTTAAATATAAGACAAAAACTTATGTTTGAAAAAAAATGTTTGAACCACTGGTTTAATTTTAAAGAATATAATGTTTAAGTTGGTTATTCTATTAGAGTTTTATCTAAAATGTGATTAGGAACCAAAATATTAACATTTCATTTTTTTAAACCTTGTAACTAACTACATTTTGTGGAATTCTTGAATAAATATTTTTTGTCACATTTTTCTCCACTGGCAATAAGCCCCTGCCTTTGTCACTACATATTTTGGCCAGAATAACATGAAATCATTAATGAACAAGAACATTAAAATGATGCATTCTAATAACACGTTTGACTCTTTAGAAATTCATTATTTACGATGTCACTCACCCCTTAGGTCTCGGTTAAAGTCATGCAGACGTCTGATTTTTCCCTCCATTTTCACTTTCATGGTTTTATCAAGGGCTTCACACTTAGAAGAGGTTTTGACCAGACTCTCATAGGCATCTGAGAGCCGCTGTATTTCAGTTTCTAACTAAACACACAAACACAATATTCTCTTATACAATACTTACTTTAAAGTACTCAGATAGCCTTAACAATCAAACTCCTGTGCTTATAGAAAAGGTTTTTCCAGGTAAGTATATTTAATGCATTTATTAAAATGTATTCAGTCCGTGGATGCAGAACTTCTGGCTCGACAGCTATGTGCAGACAACTGCTTAAATATATATTTTCCGCCCAACACTAGATATCACTAGATATTATCGGCCAAATGTATGAGCTTCATGCAGTCACCGGTAAGCTCTTATTAAACATGATTCCAAGTAAATTCAAGCTACAAGAAGCATACTTATAAGGTAATTTATGGCTTTCTTGGATCAAGTAGAGCTGCATTTAAAATTGCTTCTTAATACAGACAAGATATATTAAATGGCATTAGCTATTTTGTATTGGTAATTCTAGCTCTCTATATTGTTTCAATTACTAAAGTTCCTCAATACACTGAAATTAATAGTATTTAAACACATAAATTACATAAATTACTGAACTACATGTGGGCCTTTCAATTTGATGAAAAATTGTCTTTTAATGTTTTTTCTACAATTACTGTACATTTGTCTCCATCCACTGCCAATTGTTGGATGTTTTAATCTTACTGCACCACTCTGAATAACTACAAAATCCTGGGAGAGTAGGTATAAAAATACTAAAATAAGTTTTCCTAAAAAAACAACAATCATCCCATGGTTAATATGGCATCAACATGATCTACTCATCTTTTTGGATTGTGCTGCTATTTCATAACTGGCTAATAACTTAATTACATGTATGAATTATATACAGGTGCACCCAGTACAGAGCTTATGTATGATTAGACATACTAACCTTCTCAAATCTGATTACCTAATAAATTAATGATTACTGATCCAGTACCAGTCAACACATGACTAAAATACAGTTCATGACATCCAACTAGTATATATGAAATTGCTGAGCTCCTTTATTGCCACTTTGAGAATCTTATATGAAAATGTTGTAATTTGTGAAGTAGGTTAACACATTTTTTTAAAACTCTTTTTACTGTAAATGTAAAGCCATTACATTTAGACATGTTTATCCAAAGCAACTTACATGTGGAAAAACAACAAGTTATTAAGTAAAAGAGGAACCAGCATAACTGCAGTATTATTAATCATGATTATTTGTTGTTCTAGTTCCAATACGCTCTACTTTCCTTTCATTTATAGCGAATTTAAAAAAAAAAGTGTCTTGAGTCCTTAAAAACGTAGTCTTAGCCAGACTGAACATGCAAGGTAATCATGAGGAATGTGACTGTGAGCTGTTCAATCAGGAGGGATTTATACCCTCAGGAATCAAATAAGTACTGCAAACAGTTCAAGCACCTGTATCTGCATTTAAAACAATGACAACTATGATGTGGAATTTTTCTAACAATCTGGATTAAAGGTGTGGCCACGTTGATTATATGTAAAATATTTAAAATGACCAACAACATAGGTAGGCAGCATTGTGGCGTAGTGTTTAGCACATCCACCTCTCAGCTCTGGGGATCCAGGATTGAATTCCGATCTGGGTGGAGGTTCCATGTTCTCTCTGTGTCTGCGTGGGTTTTCTCTGGGTTCTCTGGTTTCCTCCCACAGTCCAAAAATATGGGTTCAAGGTGAACTGTCTGCTCTAAAATTTCCCCTATATCGTGTGTGTATCTCTGTGTGTGGATGGATTGGAGCCATGTCCTGGGTGTATCTGCCAAGTGGCCAAAACATTCTCCCCCGGATGGGCATGTGACCCCCCCCCCCATCCAGTAGAAGATAATGAAATGGGATGAACAACATAAGTAATCTGACAACATATTTTCAGATTAATTTTACTTCTACTGTGGCTATAGTACAGTCAGAGGTACTGTTTCATCTTATGGGTTATGCAATGATCACAAACCTAATAAGTACCAAACTGCTTTTCTTATATCCACAACTGTTGCAGTTTCAATCTGCTAAACATCCTATATGATATCCTGTTTGATATCATAGTATTTATCTCCTTACATGAAAAATTTGGACTGAAAATGAAACGTTTTATACCAATTACTATATAATTAAGTATGATATAATTATTGTGAATTGCATAAGGGAAAAAAAATATTACCCTTTGCAGTTTTCTGGTCTTCTGAGTCTGGATAAGCAGCTCCTGCCTTAGTCTCTGGTTTTCATTGTTAAGAACAGACATCATGTGCTGGGCATGGCCCATCATTGAAAAGGCCTCAACTGGGACAATCTGTCCCTGTGGGGGCAAACGAGTGCCAGGTGCTGCCATGTGAGCAGGCTGGCAAGGTGGTATCGGATTGGCAATCTGGCCTGAGACAGCTTCAACAGAGAGTATGGTTTGCTCAAATGATGGTTGTCTGGGGCTTATACTGGATGTGTATGATGTGGGAGATTTCAACTTCAAGGGATAGTCGGGAGGAGGACCTCGATGTTCTGAGAAAGCTTTATCGGCAGGTATTAGGAAAGGGGCTGTGGGTTTATATGATGCAGGTGACACTGGCATTTGTTCTGCATCATTTTGAGATGTTTCTGTGGGTTGCTGAGCACCACTTTTTTCCAAACTCACCTGCATGATTCGCTCACTAAGGGAGCGAACATGACCTTTCTTGAGATTGGATAATCCATCGTCAGCCTCTGTAAATTCACTCTGAACCCACGAGCAACCTTCAGCACGGATACAAGAGGAAAGTGAAGGGGCAGAGATAAGGGAGGGAGGGCATGAGCTGGTACTAGAAGGAATATAGGATGTTCTAGGAAATTCTTGATTTGACTTGAAAACCTGGGTTTGGCCAGGATTTAAAAAGCTGAAAGTCTGGTCATTGTGATTTTGATCACTTGAATAGAGATGACCTGGTCCTGGGTTTTGTAGATTCAGGGGTGTGTGACATGGGATTTTTAGAGCTGTTAAATTCATCATTGTGTTATTGGGGTTTTGAAGGCTTGTGTAAGTACGAGTCATGTTCTGCACTTCATTTTGCTCCTGTTGAACTTTGTAAAGCTGCGACTGACTCTTGGCCTTCTCGTACGAAGGAAGCTCAAGATCTCCAAGTCCAGAAATAGCAAGGGACACATGGACACCCCCTGACAGGTTTTGCACTCCCACTGCATTGTTCTCCATGGAGTTACTGTCCACCTGGTGCTCCTGGCCCTGTGGTTCCTGCCGAGGCTGTGTTTCTAGAAGGAGAGTCTCTGTGGAGGCGGGGTTGCTAAATGATGGCATGCTCTCGTTTTCCGGACAGAAGCCAGAGGCTCCATAGCAAAGGTTCTCCTGCATTAGACGTTGTAAAACAGGACCGGCCACGCTCTCGTCCTGCATTATGGTACCTGGGAAAGCCTGGGTGACTTGTCCTGTACAGAGATGTTCCAAAAAACATTTAGATTAGAACAAGTTGGATAGATGTAATGGGTAATGTATAGCAAGAGGACTCTTAAATGAGCTTAAATTTTATTTTATTTTTTAATAATGCCCAGATTTCTGTATATATCTATTTACTAAAGAAAACAATAATGTGTCAAATAGATTTTCAGAAAGATTTTTGTGTTTAAAAAAAAATTCTCTTATTAGTTTAAGATGAGTACTTAATTCATTGCAAAGTAGGTCTGGTAATTACAAACTGAATTCCTTGTTAACCTTTATGGGTTTATTATTTAACAAAGTTATGTGTAATAAATATTAATAGCATATGTAGACAACCATAAAAAAGGTTGCAAATGTTCTGAATATCAGCAAACTTTAATACAGTTATCTACATATGCAATTGATTTTTATTACATGTAACTTTGTAAAATACCAAATCCATAGAGGTCAATAACAGGATTTAGGTGTGCATTTTTGTCAATAATATCACAACTAAACAAATTGCTTAGCCATTCAACCGGAACTAACCGTTATTATTAACACTGCCAAACAAAAATAATTAAAACAATGTTTAAAATCTTCTATTTAAGCTATATTTATTTATAGTTTCTGGTAAGTTTGTATTACACTGCCACATGGGCTCATTTTACTTGCAATATTTATATGCTATATGATTTAAAGCTTGGCTAAGAGGTTGTCACAAGTCAATGCCACTTGCTGTCAAATAATATGGCAGGATCTGATAAATCACAAGACTTATTGTTACTACTGTTTCACCAATGTTTCAGGCCTCTCTGCTTAAAGTAAAAGTCAATGGAATATTTCAATATGCCTTCAGCTATGAGATCAGCACCTTCCAGCATCAAAGAATTGAACTATTAAGCCTATGCCTGGTAGGCCTTATCTAATAACACAAACTGAGCTTAATAATGTGGTGAGGAACTGGATATCTGGGTTAAAGATATCAAGAGTGGCATTTGCTGTCACCTAGTAAAGTAGTTTAACATGATAATATTTTATATCATGTATAGCACCCACAATTAAAACATCTGTGGAGATTTAGAGTAGTGGCACTTTTGGTTGGATATGCCAAGTATAGCTGCTTCATTTGTAAATTAGACACATTCACTCCAAGATATATTTTCCTCCATTCCAGTTCACATAAAACTTCTTCCAAATTAATGAACATGAAGGGAGAAGGTTCTCATTACTTGAGGCAAGTGTTCCCAATAATTACTGATCACAAGATGAAACGAGACATTTTTTGTCCCTAAATCCGGCACATCATGAATGACAATCAGCCGGAAGTGCTGCTGGCAGGACCTGAGAAAATCACATGGAAATTATTCCAGAATGTTGTTAAAGATTTCCTTGGCAACTATCATACTGATTGAACAACTTCTGCAAGTTTACAAAGCAATGAAATGCATCATGTCATTAAAAATCCATTAACTCTTGGCATTTGCTTTTGGATTTCCTCTCTACTAATCTCAATGCAATAAGCAAGGAACATGGCGAGTGCTTTCAACAAGACATTGCCATGACAGAAATGTGCTAGCAAGCCTAGTGGAATATGTCAGTGCTGGCTGACTACTGTTGGATACTAATACAAGAAAACCATCAGACAGACAGTTTTTTAGAAAAAAAAAACATGTTGTCCAGTGTGACCAAAAATTGCTTGTAATTTGTTTATTTATTCATGTATTTATGTAAATCAAAACAAACAGCTGTATGAACCTTTGCCTGGAAACCCACTGAGATAGTGAAAGAGTGTTTCGAAGCATAGGAGAAATGATTTTCACATATAAATTGAACACCACAGCCCTGACCTTTAAAAAGTGTTAAAAAATGTGACTTTTACACTCCTATTATCAGTACAAGACCTAGGGCAAAAATTAAAGTTACAATAGATGATGTTGATAACCTTGTTGCATAAGGTTTCTGAATTGATGGAAAGGTGAATGTGTACCATAATCAAAGGTTAATGTGTGTAGTGTCCAGTTTGTGAATCTCTTTTGGTCGAACATTGATTCATTTATATTATATAATGTATAGTTTAATGCTTTTAGTTGTACTACAAAATTAGATTAAATTAATTCAAACTTTATTCTATAATACTATGACATAAACAGGAAAATAGAAACTGTTACCCTTTCACTTGTTTTACTTTGTTTTTCTCTCTCTCTCTCTCTGTGTGCCTGTGTGTATGTGCTTGCAAGTGAGAGAAAACCAAATTCCAGTGATCACCACCATCACATTCTCCAAGGCATTTGCTATTTCAGGATTAGACTTATAAACCCATAGCAGTCACACCCCTTGGCAAGAATTTTAGATGCCTGGGTGGGAAATGATCGCAGTAAGAAATAGGACTCAGCAGCCTCTCAGGTTCAAACACATTACTAAAAATCACCCTAATCATAATGTCAAAGACACACAGGGGTAGAGTAAAATCCAGGTCACTTTTATGCACTGCAATGTCTTATGTCTAATCTTATCATCTAATCTACTGCAATCCACTTAACATGAACTACAGTATTACAATTTAATACGGCCAGGATTCAAAATACATACCCTGACAACTGTAATGAAGACTCATATGAAAATAATAGAGTTCTTAACAATTTTAACAAGCAAGCAAATCATAGAACATAATATTTAATGCACAGCTTGTGATGCTTAAACACATATTCAGCCCAATGTTCTTTTAGTGTATCATGTCATAATTGAATGTGGTATGAATAATTTACAGTATTCATAGTTCAAAGTATTGTTAATATTCAGTACAACTCATGTTATTCTGAGCATTTAGATTTTAAACTAAGGCTCAGTGCTTGTAAGTGGCAGGATGAGAAGATGCAGGCAGGTGGAAAAAGAGGACTGCCCCTCCTCTTTTAACTCGTTGGAGTGGAAATTGGGAAGGAACTCATAGGGTAGGTGTCATGCTTTTATGAAAAGTTATTTTTTTGCAGAGAGAATTATGATGTGAAATCTGTTAATGGTTGTTATTGTATGTTTGTACTGTCATGTGCCGTCATTGTCTATGTGCTTCTAAAATTATCATAGGGAGAATAAATTATTCTGATCATTGCTCTCAGTTCAAACATGACCTTCTTTCACAATTTTTTTTTTGTGCTTTTTCGAGCGATTGAAAATGTAATAGTTTGATTTTAAATTGAAAATGTCTATGATGGCAAAAGCCAAAACACATGGAATCAACTGACAGTGGCAAGGTTTGTAAAATAGAGAATCATAAGGAAAAATGTTAATGTCCGATCACATCTGATAAAATTTTTCGATGAAACTGTTCATACAGTACAAAGCTAAATATATTAAATAGCTTATTAGCTGAATTTGTCTATATTTTGGCAAATCTAAAAGGCAGCCCTTTAACTATTTAATTACATTGTATCAGTTACACACTGCATGCTCACTCGCTGGGGTATTGTAATGTGTGTGGGGGGGGTGAGGCATAGGAGGTTGGGGACTTTCCTAAACATGTTTATTCTTTCAATGAATTCACTTTATCGTGAAGCATAGTATAAACCTGCATTACTTTAATGTTTTGCCGAAAAGAGGGAAAAGCATTTGGGTGATGACATTGGGTGAAGATGGCATTTTAGTGTGTAACAATAAAGATAACACTGTCTTACAAACATTTGCAGTACAGCCCTCTCCTACATTTTACTTCCTTGGTTATTTTTTCACAGACTCACTATAATGTGTGCATGTGTGTTTGTAATACTTCATGAGAAGCATAACTGCTGTGTAAATGCAACAACTGGACATGACCTTGGTGTATTCTGCAAACTTGTGACTACTTGATTCTTTACTAGACAACTACCTGTGTACAATGACAAGATAACTTTGTTTAAAACCAGAAAGTTTTATGCAGTCTTTTTTTTTCTATCTAGAACCTTAGTTCTGACCCCAAATTGCTATCTTCGACCTCAAACTTGCAATAGAACACAGTTGTCACAGTATGGCCCACATGTGCACCGTGGATTTATCAAGGGTCTATATATATATATATATATATATATATAGACCCCTGATAAATTGATAAATGTTGTAAAAAAAATGACCATATGTTTCCGTTTTATATGGTTTTGCTGTTAGAAAAAACAGTGTACAGTAAAAGTAGAATACTTCGCTTTCGGTATTCACTTCAATCACTGATTAACTGAAGATTTACACATTATATGGAATAATATAAATTATATCATAAACAAGTCTTGCTAATTCTTGCTGATTAAAATAATGAATTCATTTGTGCATTTTATGCAATCAGAGTTTGAATTTGTTTTAATTATTTCAATGCTATATTTAATTTCACATCAGTGGAGTAATAAACATTTTAGTAAATAGTTAAGATTTTATTTAAACAGTTGAAACATGTTCTTTAAGAAAGAAATAGAATAGAAATAGAAATAGAAATCTTTTCCTTTTTCATTAGAAAAAAAGGTTTCAATACAGTCCTAAACAGCAGTAATTTAAGAAACCTGTGCTTAGCATGTACACTTTATTTGGGCTTTACTGATAATATATCACACATTATTAAAGCAAACTTGAAAAAATGTAATGTTATTATGTAACTGAGTGCTCTTTCGGTCTTTTCTCTACCTGCTGTTTATAGTTTAGCATTCCTAAAGTCCTTTTATTGAATTGCATTCTACACAAAGTCTGTGTTATTTAAGATCAAAATACAATGTCATTGACAGAAGAACTTCACAAATTTCACAAGAGACGTGCATTGTCTAAAAGTGCACATTCGTGAATTTAAAGTGTACATAAATAAGCAAGATCCACTATCTGACACTTGCAATGGAATACTGGAAATGAACAACATAAGTATCAAAATCAATAAAAAAAAGTATGCAATCCTTACCACTGATCATTAAACAAATTTGTGTCAGTGAAAAAAATGTTAAAACTACAGCATACAATGTTCTGTTAGCTGTCATGTATTTTTTGCAGAAAATTCACATTACAAAGTAGTATAGATTTGGCTAGTGTTGCAGAACTTTAGTAGTCTTTCCTGGTTTAAGAGTTTTTATTATACAAACATAAAGTGGTGATTATATAATTAATAATAGCTGGTCCTTTGCAAAAGATTGCAAATTGAATGAAAAATTATGTTTATAGTAATTTATCGTTATTTCTTAGTAGCAGTAATGTTTTGATTGTGGATCTATTTTGTTGGTGTGGTTTGTTGAGTTCCATGTTGTATTGAAATCTGTTAAAGAGGACAAGACTGACATCAGTACAGATCTATTTGGACATATAACCTATTAGGATATATAACCTACGTGTTATATATATATATATATATATATATATATATATATATATATATATATATATATAGATAGATAGATAGATAGATAGATAGATAGATAGATAGATAGATAGATAGATCAAATTCTGCTTTAAATTAAAAAAAAAGTTGATGCCCATACCGATTGAACGTACACAGATCGTGCTTGCTTCAGAGGTGAAAACTGATCCTCAGCGTGCCGTTAGTTTCATGTCCACCACGTCTTGCTAGCTGAACAAGCATTTTACACGCGGTAAGTAAATTCAAAACGAGTTTAAAGTATTTCCACACCGACGAACTATTAGGACGGTTCGTTTATTTTTCATAAATAATAGTTTTCTTTCTCCAAATAGACTCGTTAAACAGACCCGGATCCTGACACCGTTCTTTAACCTGGCCACAACTTTCTAACACCCGTTTTCCTCTTAAGCCACACCCCCTGTTCGTCTGACACGCTCTGATTGGTTAGTGCCATTTCCCCAGCAAGACTAAAGATGACTAGAAATAAACATGACTTTTTTTTTTTTTTACTGAACCGATCCCCTAAAACCATAGCGTTGTGTGATTAAGTTTGTAAGATTAATTGTTTAGCTAGCAAAACGACTTTTTATTGTCTGTGCATACGTTCTTACCATACATCATGTCAACCTGGTTCTGGTGAATCCCTATGTGATCGAGCCACTGCGCGACGTCATCGGGGATCCAGTGATCACCAGCCTCCATGTCTTATTACTACGTTCAGATGTAAGAGAGCATTGATTTACTTTATAGTTTTAAAATGCTATATACTTAAACACACAGTGACAAAACATAATTGAGTCGAAAAGACATTAACTCCCAAGTACAAGCACCAAAACTGTCATCCGAGTAACTAATCTCATTCATTCATTTAAATTATCATTATCATTATTATTATCATTCATTCATTATCCTCCGCTTAATCCTCTACTAGGGTCACTGGGAGGGGGGGGGGTTCCCTATGTCCATCCAGGGGAGAACGTTTCGGGTGCTGGGCAGATACACCCAGGACAGGTCGCCAATGGCTGGACACACTCACTCACACTATATCAGGCAATTTAGAGCATTCAATTTACCTTTAATCCATGTTTTTGGACTGTGAGAGGAAACCCAGAGGTAACTAATACTGACAAGGGGAGAACATGGAAACTCCACCCAGATTGGGATTTGAACCTGGAATCCCTAGCACTGAGAGGCGAATGTGCTAACCACTAAGTCACCTTACCGCCCCTTATTAAATAATTGTTTGATATAATTATTTAAATACAACGAACTAAATCAAATGGTGCAAGCAGCTGTTAGGAATGGAATTTCAGTATAGGGCTTAGGTTTCACTGACCTGCCAGAACAGTTGCCATTTAAACCATAAATACTATAGTCATTTCACTTATAAAAATAATTTTATCCAAGATTTACAAGAAAATGTAAATCTTTATAAAGAATTTGGCCTTTGGCAAATTTTAATGAAAGTGTTCTCTTTGTAGTATCAGACCCAAGAGCCAGAATATGAAAATAATTCCTAAAATCTGTCAGTACATATACTTGTTAGCTTTGACAAGTATTAGCCTGTTCCGATATGTATAAATCTTGAGGGTTTTTCTTTAATACCAAACAGCTGATGAAAAGACCTTGATATTAAATTTTGCAATGCTAAATTTGACTAAGTCCTTATTTTATGCCTAGCATCCAAACATTAGAAGTGAGTTGTCATTAAGTTAGTGTCATAACAGTATTACTTATAAAAGTTCAGGATGTGTCTTCAACTCAACATTTGCATTATAAGTTTAGTACAAACTTTTAATCAAGCTAGATAGACAAAAAGAAGGATAGGACACAAGTAGTGGCTTAGCAGGAATTCTTGCACACAGCATATCTTTTATTCTTTTTTAAAAATTCTATTAAATTATTAATGTTACAAATATAAAAGAGACACACATGAATAAAATTGTATCATCTCACTGTCAAAGACCTAAGAAAATGTATCTGATTACAGCATGTTTGAAGTCTTTTTTTAGTGTGGCTTTTCATCTTTATCTCCGTTGCTTTCCGCTTCTAAAACTTGGAGCTGCTAGTTACCATTCATCTGCTTCTTAATCTGCGTTTCTTAACCTTTGCTTTGAAAAAATATGAGTACTCACCTTTTAACGTAGACTGAATAATTAAAAAAAAAGTAATATTACAAATCAAAAAAGGTTTTAAAGTTGCAGATCTATGCTACTGTGTGTGAGGCTTTAAAATATGTCGCCTCTGTTCTGACATGCCAAGTTTAGTATGTACACAAACTCAGACTCTCTCTCTCTTTTTCTTTCTCTCTCTCGCTCTCTCTCTCTCTCTCTCTCTCTCTCTCTCTCTCGCTTTCTGCCCAGACATGCTAAGATGAGCACTATACAATCAAAAGGCCTTGGTCTTAGAAACAAGGATGAGCAGGATGAGGGTGCGGGAGAAAAGTAGAGGGTAGGAGAAAGAGGTATTAGGTTCTCTAAGTATTATTAAGTACGCCCATCCACTTTAGGGAACGTTTTTGAATATGAAAAATCCTATCTTTATATAACTTGGGGAAAAAAAGAATCATGTAAAAATAACGGATGGTTTTGGAAAGTAGTACATCTACATAAGATAAAAATAATAGTAAAAACTATATGTCTATATTAAATATTACATACAATTGGCTTTGATTATGGTATATAATAGTAAACAAACACTGGTTGAAGTAGCATGACACTAATTTTATTTATATATTTAAATTTACATGCTCTTCTGTGACTGAATGTAAATGATATTTTTAGTGGAAGTGATACAAAGATAACAATTCCAAATAAATATTTAATTCAGTTATATTTTGTCAAATAATTTATATTTGAAAATGAAATCTAATTTTACAATCATTATGGTTATTTAATAGGTTTTTAAAAAACACATTTCAGTTATATTAACACAGGCTACATGTGTTAATTAAGCATGGAATTAGTTTTAACAGCTATGCTGAGGACACACAGTTTTATGTATCAGCTAAATAATGAGTTATTGGGATTTATTGTCATATTATTTGGGGTCCATATGCATTGAATGCAACTACATGCATTTAGTGTGCGTGTGTGTGTGTGTGTGTGTGTGTGTATGTGTGTTAACACAGCATTTGGAATGCTTTTCAGGAATAAAAGTCAGACAGATTAAATGCTTATAGAACTTTTTCTTATATTTGGGGCTTTTATTCATTCTCTTCTGATTTTCTATTTGTGTAATGTTTAAGTTTCTATTGCTGCAAGGATTTGTATATTCTCTTTAAACACTGCAAAATAACACTGGATAACTTTATATTGGTAAATGGTAGATAGGTAGTTAAGCTTATTGGTAGATGAATACATAGTAAATGTCTAGAGAATATGTAGCATCGATTCAGAGAGGCTGAGAGGAGATGTCTTGCTCTCAATTCCAGTTATTGGTGTTTAGAAGCATAAAATTGTCAAAAATACACCTCTAGGTTACACCTGTGAGAGCATGACTGAATAATCCAACTGAATCCAAAGTATTGGAACTGTGTTCATAAATTTAAGTAGGTAGGTAGTTGCTTTATTTATAAAAATTATAAATAGGCGGGGGCAGCACGGTGGCTTAGTGGTTAGCACTTTCGCCTCTCAGCACTAGGGATTCCCGGTTCGAATCCCCATCTGGGTGGAGTTTCCATGTTCTCCCCGTGTCTGCGTGGGTTTCCTCCGGGTTCTCCGGTTTCCTCCCACAGTCCAAAAACATGGATCAAGTCAACTAAGTTCTCCAAATTGCCCCATGTAGAGTGTGTTTGTGTGCGTGTGTGCCCAGCGATAGATTGACGCCCTGATCTGGGTGTATCTGCCAAGCGCCTGAAACGTTCTCCCCTGGATGGGCATGGGGAACCCCACCCTAATATAGGATGAAACGGAAGACAATGAATGTATGGATAGATATGTAGGCGGGTGAAGGATGGATAGATTGATGGATAAATAGGCCATTGCATAGGTAGGCAGAGAAAGACATGACAAAAAAAAATCAATATACACATTCCGGATTCATCTTCTAACTGTGTCTTTTGCTTTAAACTTAATGTGCACTTTTAAAAGGCAGTGAGCATGTGTCTGACTTATGCAAACACTGCAATTACACCACCTGCACAGCTATTATCTACCACAGTCGTTCAACACTTCAACTTCATGCTTGAGAGTATTACAAAGTGTCAAGTGGTTCTTTCAGTAGTTGAACATTTGTCAGGACTATTCAAACCACACCTGGTCTATCTGGATAGGTAATAGGCTTTAGAGATATGGCCATGGTCTCCACAGAATCCTGTAGCATGTGCTAACAATCAAGTTTAGAATTAATATACTATCCATGATGGTACTTGGGCCTGAGAAGGATACACTGAAACAGTCCTGCTATGCTTTCTGTAATCTTATACATTTGCATTTATACACTCAGGTCCAATATAATCACTGTTTTATTACACTATAAATGTAAATGATAAAAATGTTATATATTTAAAACCTTCTGAAGGAGAACTATGCACAACCTGCCTCTCTTTCTTTTAAAGGACAAATTTAGTTATACCAAAATGCACTGGGCTCCCACACTGTAACCATAATTACATGACAGTGAATTTATGTGTATGCATTCCTCACTGAGTGTGGGTTCTTAGCTGATGTGTGTATAATAGTAAGTACATGTGTCTGTGTGTGTATATACACACGCACTTTATGCATCGTGGGGACTTAACTTGTACTTCGTTTTAATTTGTTGAGACTTACCTAAACATTAGGTTCCTCTAGGGCTATTCTAACAATAACTATAACCTAACCATAAAACCAACACTACAACATGATTTCAATTTAAAAGCAAATTATTTACATTTAGGTCACATTAATATTTACATGAGGTCACCACGTGTGAGTGTGCAAACAGGCAAACCTGAAACTTAAAGTAGCAAAAAAGAGGCAAAGGCAAAGAAAAAGTTTGTGTTTTGTTTTTTATTCAAGCATTAAAGCTCAGTGAGTGACCCATCACGTGAATGACAAAAGCAAATGATTTAAAATACAAAAGCTAAAAGTTAAGGATGTAGGTTTTTTACACACACACACACACACACACACACACATATATATATATATATATATATATATATAAACTATCTAAAGTAGTATCTGATTTTACGAGTCTTACATAACATTTGCATGAATTCCTTTTTGTGTTTTTTCTAGCTATAGACTGATAATTACATTTGCAGTCGTTTATTGTATTAAGAAAATCCATTTTCTGCAGGTACTCAGCTAAAGTATTTTATTCATTAGCTGATGCTTTTACGCAATTAAACCATCAGCAAGTGCCTTTTAGTGGGTCTGCATGCTAGTTATGCTTATTTAAAAACATGTTATGGTATTTAGTAAGAGTTGTGTCAACTGGTGCCAAATTATGCAGCATCAGAAGTTAGATATTTACCTTGTACTTTACTTTGAAAACACTCTCATGTTCTTGGTCCAAATAAATTTTTACTTCAGTGTTAGAATTAAACAGGACCATTCTCAGCTACTATTTTTAGGCTGTATTCTAATTATATTAGACCTATTTATTAAATCATACAGGCTTTTAAAGCACAAATTAAGATTTTTTATCCAGATGTTTATGTAGAGCATTATGAAAATGAATGTATTCATACTGTAGTTATTGTTAATTCTAGGAACACATTTTCTTCTATGAAGTATGGAAAACAAATTTTTGATTTAGCACAAAATCTATTTGTTACAAGAACAGATAATGATGTGCTTCTAATGAGGCATTTAGTAATACTGGAAAACATAAATTCGGTTCCGTATTTGCAAGTCTTGTTGTCCCACCAACATCAGTTTTAACAATCATTTATTATTCATATGCCAGCTTTAGAACATTTAGAAATTCATTTAGTATTAGTATAATATATTTTGAAGTATTAAAAATAACTGTCAACGATGGATTGGCGCACGGTGCTGGGTCTATCTGCCCAGCGCCTGAGACGTTCTCCCCTGGATGGGCATTGGGAACCCCACCGCGACCCTAATAGAGGATAAAGCGGGAGATTATGAATGAAAAATAACTGTTGATGAAAAACTCTTTAGGCCAAGTCAGTTGCATTTTTTTCAAGTATTTAAAAAATATATAGACTATATCAAAAGGGCTCTTCCAAAGCATGTTAAAATGGGAAAGGAGCAAATTTATGACATATGGAAATGGTATTTATAGACCCTTCAGTTTCACATATTCTGAGTGGTCACGTAGGCCTCTCCCTTGGTTAGCACATTATTGGATAGACAAAATAAAAATACCGATGGTGTTACACTCGCCTACCCAGAGAATAAAGCAGCTGCGCATAGAAAGCGCAGAGCCGTCTCGCTCAAACGCGCTGAAGGGAGCCAGGCACGCAGGTAACAGGGAATGGGAATTTATTTTAAAGGTGTAGAGACACCACAAAACACAGGTACGACGAGTGAACATAAACTAAACCACGAAGTGCACCGAGTACAGGGAAAGAAGGAAATAAATACAAACGAAAACCAATCACGTGCACAAAACCACCAATGAACAGAAAGAGACAATTAAACAAACTAAATGACTAATTAAAGTAAATGACAAAACATGGAACAGGTGCCCTAGGCACCCGTTACAGTACCCCCGCCCCTACGGTCGTGCAAAGGGAGGACGCGACCAAGAGAAAGGAAGAAAAAAAAAATAATTTTTTTAATAAAAATCCCGGGGGGAAAGGGGGGGGGGGGTCCTCCACCCTCCTCGAGCCCACTGGCTATACAGTTCGGTGGGCACCCTCTGCGGACGAGGTGAGGGAAATGCCCTCTGGAAGTGCAGTTCGGTGGACGCCCTCTGCGGATGAGGTGTGGGATGTGCCCTATGGCTTTATGTCGAGGTGGACGCCCTCGGCGGATCAGGAGGGAACCACGCCCTCTGGCAGTGCAGTTCGGTGGATGCCCTCTGCGGATGAGGCGTGGGATGTGCCCTGTGGCTTTATGTCGAGGTGGACGGCCTCGGCGGGTCAGGAGGGAACCACGCCCTCTGGCTGCGCAGTTCGGTGGACGCCCTCTGCGGATGAGGCGTGGGATGTGCCCTGTGGCTTCATGTCGAGGTGGACGGCCTCGGCGGGTCAGGAGGGAACCACGCCCTCTG
>JAFMOD010000535.1:905171-926699 GCA_019802435.1 Corydoras maculifer
AGGGGGGCTGAATAATTTTGCACATCGCACTTTTCAGTTTTTTATTTGTAAAAAAATTGTTGATTCATGTATAACTTTCATTCCACTTCACAATTGTATACCACTTTGTGTTGGTCTTTCACATTAAATTCCAGTGAAATATATTTATGTTTGTGGTTGTAATGTGACAAAATATGGAAAAGTTCAAGGGCTATGAATACTTTTGCAACCCACTGTAAATAGAGAATAAAGTAAACATTTATTTTACATAATCTTGTTACTAATTGCCTAGCTTTGTAATGTAGACTTTTTTTTAACATTGCAGTTTATTTCAATTGAACGATTGATATTCCACCATGTAAAATTTAAGACCTTGTTAAATTTCTAAATCACATCATAGGAAATAATAAAAGTCAAATGGACACATATGTAATTGAACTTCAGGCTGGTAATATTAAAGACTTGATAAAGGAATATACATAATAGATCGATTAACAAGTAAACCTTAGAAATGTTAATATAAAGGTAATGTGGTTTATTTATTGCTGTTTTTTTGTACCCAGAATTAGTGAAGTTTCACACAAAGATCTAAGCAAAGGTGGGGATTCCTGATTTCTTGAGCATTTCCCTGCTATGAGCTATGTATAGATATTGGAGTTTGCTGTTAAAAATAGTTTTTATTTTTTTATTTATTTTTTTTTATACAATTCAGCCTTCTTATCCATAGACATGGTCAGTTTTGCCTGTGGATATTTGGCCAGTATCACCATTTCAGATTTTACGATAGATCTTTTAGACAATTTAAGAAAATTAGATGTGTACGTGTTCAGTTGCCACGTTGGCAATGTTGACCTAAGCTAATTTGCATCTCTATACATACATACGTACATCCATACATAGGTTTTCCAGTGTCTTGTCAGTCATTTTGTGGGAATCTGCCTCAGGTGGTACAGCACTAAATAAGGTAGGCGATATGTAAGAAAGAGAAAAAAGAAAGGAGAGGGGCAAATGAAAGAGAGAGAGTGTCATTGATCATCAGCAGCTTTGAATTATTCTGTCGGCAAGTTTGCCACCTCAGACATTTTTGGAAGAGAGGTTTTTCTTCCTTTGCTTTTCTAGCCTACAGGCACACAGCAACAGCAAAGGCTCCAGAGATCTGTCAGGAGGCTTTCTTTTTGCCAATAACATTCAGTGCATCTTCAACTGTGCCAGTCATTAGCTTTCCGGCTTCCATTGTCTCAGTGCAGTCCTTAGGGCATCAGCACTTGCTCCAAGGCATGCTAAAAATGTGGACAAGTGGGACCCAACCAAACAAGACAGAAAAACACAAGAGCCAAATAATGATTAGAAAACAGTTTTAAATAAATATGATTAAAGCAATATAAAAGATTTCATTTCATGTCAATGTTCTACACACAACAGTATGTAGGCTCAGATTGTACCTCAGATGCGCTCATGACCCCCACATCCCAAACCAAACCTCAGGGAGCTCACTATTGGACATGAGCAAAGATGTTTACCTCAGAGAGTGTGTGCACGCTACACAGAATAAATGAAATAAACAAATAAAAAAGATTTATAACGATTCAGACTTAAGCGTATATAAAGATGTACAATCTAAGGTGCAAGAGTTGTGCCACTCATTCCAGTGCTGAGCACAGATGGTCCTCAGCTTCTGTCACTGGCCAGCAGTGGGTTTTTCTTTGAACTGGTCTGACCAGACTTTACTGCACTTTACAGCCAATGGGCTGTGGTGTTATGGTACCATATACACTGCTTCACCCATATGCTGCAGAAATTTTTGTATGTTAAAAAAGACAGCCAGCACAAGACATGTAAACAGTAGCTAGGCGATGTAAGAAATAACTGAATTGGGGTGCGTAGGGAAGAAGTACTGCTCCAAAAAACATATTGTACATACAGTACCAGTCATTCCACTTATTCTCCACTTTATCAGTTCCACTTACCGTAAATATGGACTTTGTAGTTCTAAAATTACAGACTGTGGTCCATTTGTTTGTGGACTATAGTACATACTGTGTTAGTCCCTTTTACTCTGTTTTCTCTGTGGTCAGGACCCCAAAAGTAGTACCACAGAGCAGGTATTATTTGGTTAGTGCATTATTCTCTTTCCAGCAGTGTCTCTGATGTGTTAAAATGAAACTACAGCAGCACTCCTGCTCTAAAACACTCTCATCAACAATCATTAGGGCATAGCACACTGATGCGCTACAATGTTGTTTGTGGCTAAAATCAAAACCCCTCTAGTCAAAGATGTCAGGTTACAGAATATTAATGTAAATAAATAAAACATATGACAGTAACCAACAGTAAATATTAACATGAAGAGACATCTAATTCACAATCACAAAATTGTATTTAACCACAGAGATTTGAAGAAACCAAATATTACATTTACATTTCCACTAATACATCTTCACGCTTGTGACTCAGTTTTGGCATGAACAAAGCTTTCATGAAATGAAATGTGCTTAATTTCTTGCAGAGTCTATATGGTAATTACTCACAAACAGTCAAAACCAGCCGAAGCTAAACTGAAACATAAAGTTGTTTCATTAAACTCAATAAGCATTTGGAGGCAATGACAGGATAACAAACTAATTTTGATTTAATATTTAAATTAATGATAAATTTGCAATTTCATTTCTAACAGGATTGCTGGCTGCATTATAATAGAGTAAGAGTATGCCTGCAAAGGGTCAGAATAATCATTGCATACAATAAGAGGATATAGGACTGACTTGCTTAATATAACATTTCACAATATATCTGTGTAGCAAAAGCTAATGCCATGATCATATCAGAAGATAATGTAGTCTGTGTAATGTTATATCTGTGTCTATATAGTTTTTTTTCCTAGCCACAGCTGATTATTTAAGTATTGAATCAGATTTTGCACAGGGTGGCGATCCTTACCAGAATCAGAGCACCGTGAGCTATGCATTCATGTCAGCTGAAGAGCGGGTAGTTTCGTGTGGTCTTCTGTAACATGCACAACATGGTGAAATATGTGGGCAATACCGAACTTAACTGCGTAGGAGAGAAAACTAAGATGGTGAAAAGATGCTTGAAATTTTATGAAATCCATAAAAAAAAATAACTAAAGCAATGCCTAAGAGGAACACCTGCTCTTACACCTGATGCACAGCAGCCGTGCAGAGCAAAAGGGAACTCCAGCTACAGATATTTTGTTACAAATCTTAGCTTAAAATATATATACTGTATATATTTAGAAATAACTGAATACACTACATTCTTGTAACAACATTTACCATTACAATGTTGTATGTTTCCTACAGGTTTTCACTTAATGCTATACTAAAAACATTTTACAATTTGACCTAACCGCATAAGCCAGACAACCACAAGCGGAAAATTGAGAAATTATTTAAAAACTATGATAATTAAAAGCAATACAGTAATACTCTACAGCTCTTGCCATTACTAACACAACACAAAGTGTAAACAGTCAGGTGGCATGTGATCCCTAAAAAAATACTCATATAACTGCTGTTATATATAAGACTAACATGCCTAAAAAACATCCTACGGAATAATTTTTTAATAAAATGAAAAACAGAGGGGGCATCTATCAACCTGGTCCATGAGTGACTATGCTGACCGTACTGAGACATTGGGAAAGTCCCTGTCGTCCCTTGCCACTTTAAACATAAGAGCCACAAGATGGAGCTCAGCGGCTTTGGGAAAGTGGGCAGCATGCCTGACTTACAATGCTCTGCCTCTGGCCAAAGTACAGCCTGCTCTAGACCAGAATTAGGACTGTGTGCTTTGTGCACTGGGGTTGACACAAACACAAAATAACACACAAAAACCCAGCTGTACCACCGCCTAATGTGTCATGACAAACATACCAAAATCTTATCCTGAGTCGCCTTCTGGTAAATCGAGTGAAATTAATTAATAAAGCAGCTAATATGCTAAAGCAATAAGGCAAGAGAAGCCCTTGCCCTTCACGTCATGCCTAATAGCACCCCATTCCCATGATTTATTCACAATAATGGCCAACCTTGAGTGCCTTATTGCTTTTATAAAATGCACAAACACATGATAATAAAAGAAACAACAAGGGTTGAAAATAATCATCAATAAACTGGTCTTCTGCGACGTAATCTTGTTCGGTTATTAAAGTGAACAATGATCACTGGGTAACAGGATACCAGTTTCTCTAACAATTTCTCTAACAAATTACAGATTCCACAGTTTATAAAAAACAGCAACAACAGGCTTAGTTCTTATTAAGAATCGGCTCACTCCTTATTTTAATCTGTACTTATGATTTTGAATAATGTATTGTATTTCACGCATTGATATGAATGTAAAGCCGCCAGAGTCGTGCATTATTGTCAATAAATGTCACTGCTAGACAAATAGCTCAGACATTCATATTAAAGGCCCGGAAATACATATTTTATAATAGATCATTTATAATGAGCAAGTGGACGTGTTAATGTTTCTCCCACATGGCTGGTTTGAAATAAAAAAATGAGCTATAAACAAATCTTAGATAAAATGAAAGTAAATTTGGGAATGTCAGTTAACAATTGTCTCCATAAAAAAATTACCAAAATACAGTTCAAATTGCCTGCATAACCTTAGATTATTACATTTACGCTTGGAAGCTATGAGATCGCTATAGTAATCTTCTGCTGTGTGCTTAATGCAACTGCAGCTTGTAGCTAACAACAGTATGATGCACAGCAACCAAAATTACTGTAAACAAATAACATACACACAATACTGACAAGATTCAATTATTCTGCATATTTATACTAAGGAAAAAGTAAAGCCATTTAAGTAAATAAAACACAAACTACTGGACACCAAACTCCTCAGTCAAAGAACATAAGCAAATATGCACATTTTCCAAATTTTGTTAAATCACATCAGATAAAAGAGTTTTTAATGTAAGACAAATTCTAATCATTTTTATTAGAATTTTTATTTTATTAAAAGCTATAAACACGTTTTTTAACAAGCATGAAAAAAACACAAATTTTATTTCATTAAATAATCTCTCTTGGCACCCTGTCCCTGGATGTATCTTTTCATGTATGTATCTCAGCACCTGAAAAGTTCTCCCCTTGATGGTTTAATGGGAACTCACCCGTGACCCCAGTAGAGGATATTAAGCGAAAGATAATGAATGAATGAATAATTCCTCATTTAAGACTGAAACCAGAACTTCAAGTGCGTCAGAGTTTTGTTTACATGTTGATTAGATTTCACAGCCTGGCAAGCGGCACAAAAATGTTCTGCCCAGAATGAGGCCACCTGCACACTGTAGTACCTCCTCCACTTCATGTAACGTTGATAAAGGGTGGGGTTTTTGCCTAAGTGCTTAATATAATTAGCAAGAGCACGTGGTTCCTTGAAATCCTCAACATGAATGAAGGCGTCAGCTGGAAGGAACTGTTCATAGTTCTGACGTGGCGGTCCAAGCACAATGGGAACAGCACCTGACATAAGTGCATTACGCCACAGTTTCTCTGTTATGTAATCTGTGTGACACGAGTTCTCAAAGGCCAGGTAGAATTTGTATCTAGAGACCGTTTGTACCACACTGTTGTTAACTAATGGTCGAAAATGTCTACCGTATAGGTCAACATGCAGATAGCGGCGCAGTTGTTGATAAAACTGTACTCTCTCCTGCTCCTTATTCCAGTTGCTGATCACCCAAGCAACTAGTTTGCGATCTAGGGTTGAATTGACTCTTTTGTTACTCTGGACTTGCCTTGACTGAAGATAACCATATGGTAGGTATATATCCGATCCGAAACGATAAGACATTGTGAGATTAAACATTCCATTTAAGTTGTACAAGAAAACAGAGTGAGATGGAGACTCGAAGTTCATCCAAATCCATTTTTGCCCAGGCGGTCGTGGTAGTTGAGGCAGCTCATTCCATTTTGTCATCAGTTCACGATGGTGCATGATCACGGCATCTGCATGTTTATAAGCACTCCTATTCGCTGTCACTACACAGCCTTGCAAGCCATAGTTCAACTTACAGTCTGGAATGCGGAGTTTGTTTCCAAATGGTGGCCACCAGATAAGAAGGGTCACAATCTGTAAGTCAGCATGTGTATCAAACAGGTTGGAGAAATCCGGCCCTGGAACTGGCAGACTGAGCAGACTCAACACGAGCAGCAAAAGCAAGCACAACAGCTCGAGAACGAACACTTGTAGAATTGGATGGTGTATTCCCCTGCAACATTGTTTTGTCTTCGCCTTTGAAAGTTTGGTTGATTTCCGATTGTCCAACAATGTTAAAAGTTCCATATATGCACACACGTCGTTCTGTTAGCGTGGTTCTTAAGCAACCTGTTCTATAAGTTTTCTGCTCTCAGGCTTCATCCACATTTAACAAGGAAGCAACTTCAGTATTCAGAGGCAAGACTTCGGTGCTATTGACAGCTTGTACAGTCTGCCTTCTCACTTAGTCACCTCACTGTTTACTGACATAACGGCTCTTTTTTTCAAACCCTTGACGTGGCAGCAGACCAACTTGGGCTTCAATCTAAAGGATTCTTTGTTTTACTCTACACTGTGTGTGGGGAGGGGCTGTGCTGAACACGGAATTTGTTTATAAACTAAACTGAAGTAAATTAAAATTTAATCATATAAAAACTTAATGATATAGTTAAAGTGCAGCCTGAGGCAAACCCTTTAACATGTTCAAAGAGTTTGCCTAGTATATTTTATATTTACTGCAGCATTTTGGAATCCTTTACTTATGATCTATTTATCACTTCCACATCTCTACACCTACTGATCTTTATATATATATATATATATATATATATATATATATATATATATATATATATATGCATGTTCTTAGACTGTAGTCTATATGTTTCACTCTACATACTTTGTCATTTACACTATTTTATAACAGTCAGGACCCCAATGAACCATTTGGGAGGGTTAAGCTTCTCAGTACTGCAGTGGTACTGACATGGTGGTGGTGTATACCAGGCAAAAATTTCTGAACACTATGTGCTTTCACTGTGCACTCTATTAAACACATTTATGTGTACTTTCATTATGAATGAAAGTAAGGTTGTTAATCCACTTCTAATTTTTTATTAGTGCTAAAAACACTGCCTTGTTTTGGACACAGTTGGTTGGTGATTTATTCTCAGTTTAAAAGGTATACTAATTTGTATAAAATCTCTAACAGCACCACTATGTCTACCACCCAAATAATAGCTGCTTTGGGGTGGTCTGTGGATCCTTATATATATATATATATATATATAGACATTGGGGCTTTAGAAATTGCATGTATATAGAAAATAAAAACGATAACATAAACTATGTTAAAACCAGGAGTGTCCTGTTAAAGTGGCCGACAATTGAATCCAGCTAAAGCATTATTTTTTTTTTCTTAATAGCATTGCAATGATGTGAGTAGTATATTAAAAAACATTTGGAATTATCTGATCATTGCATTAATTACTCTAATGCCTAATATTACATTGCATTAAATGATCTTTTCTACATCTATTATTGAAAATGCTTTGCATGTCCTTTCCTGAATTCTTATTCATTATTCATTTACAAGCCAGACTGTAAAACATTCTACATAACATGTAGATTATACATCTACATAACATTCTATATAATTACAGAGTGATCTTTATCCAACAATAATAACCTCCACTGGCATTTTCTATTTATTTTTGTTATCAGTGTTTTTTACATAATTCAATGTTTTTTGATGGCCGTGAAATGTCCAGAACCTGCAGTCATTAAAAATACAACCTCAGATGCACAGCACTTAACAATTTTTATAAGTCAGCATAGATTTTAAGTATAAAATTTTTAACATCTTTAATCTTGAACAAAAATGAAGCCGTAATGGAAAAACCCTGTGTGTAAACCACACAAAGCACATGGTAGTTCAAGCTCAGCTCCCTGTGCTTTTTAAAGTTGGATGAGACCCTATTTAGCATCTTAATAAGAGAATGTTTAAATGCTACATTTAACAACACTAATTTAATCTTAAGAAAATGCCTCAAACACAGCAGTCAGCCAGTGGTCTAAGGGAAGCAAACATTTGCTTAATCCAGTCTTTGTTCTAAGGTTAAAATGAATTCTTTTTCTTAATTTTTCAATGTTAGTTAAGTAAAAAATACTAACCATGTGATTTATATTTTAGGGTACAATTATTATTTAAAACTCTATAGTAAGTGAACTTATTATATACGGTAACCGTTCTAGTGTATAATCAAGTTCATTTATTTATATTGATTATTTATATAGTGCTGCTTTTATTTATTTATTTTTTAATGCTTTCAATTTTTGGTCTAAACCCCTTGACATCTCAGAAAACTGCCAGATACAAATGGGAATCATTTTGATTAACTTCGGCCTCAACTTGACTCACAACTTACAGTGAACCATCGATCATTTTTCCTCCAGTGCAATTTTTCACCCATTAAGCCACATTATTTTATGACCTGATTATTGCCACATTATTCATTCATTTATCTTCTGCTTAATACTCTACTAGTGTCAGGAGGGGGCCCTATACACCCAGGACAGAGCACTAATCTATCGCTAACCACACTCTACACACACTTTGAATCCATTTTTTTGGATTGTGGGAGGAAACCTGAGAACCCGGAGGAAACCCAAACAAAACTCTAAGTAGCAGATGACATCTACTAACCCTAAAGTCTTTCAGGATGCTACAGTGACAACCTGGGATTTCACATATTTGTAATAAGTGAAATAATTTACAACCCATTCACTGTCCTCAATGAATTTAAATGTTGTTGATCTGACACACTTGACAGACGACAAACAGAACATTGAATTGTTGTAAGACTGGCAGGTTTGCAACTCGGGATGGATGCTACACTGAAGAGCTCTAAGCACTTTAATGTTCAGTGAGTGTCATAAGGATTATTCATAAGACTTTTTCATGAGGGAATTAAGTTAATTTAATACTGGTGTTAGTTTTATTTTTCATCATTTAATATTCAACACATTCCACCTGCAGATGATGCAAGCATCACTTTCATATAAATGAAGACAGTGATCCAATCACTGAATCCACTTTCTAAATCCTGAGATGTATTCAGAGGGTAAAACATCTCTATGCACTGTGTATTTATGCAACAAAATCAATATTCACCAGGATTATTTAGTCAGAAGCTCAGTATATGTTGTTGCATGGCTCTGCAATTTCAAACAGGTCATGATGGGCTGTTTTTCGAAGTGCGATTTCATATGCCGTCTCTCCAGCACTGTTCTTAAGTCCTGCCTTTAGGGAACGTTGGGAAAGCAGGAGTTCTATGGTCTGAGCTGCAACTGGGTTTCCAGCTGCCAGTTGCAAAGGAGTGAGATGGCCTTTTGTCAAAGCATTGATGTCAGCTCCGCGGCGCAGCAGAGATGAGGCTACAGCGGTGTGTCCCCAACGACAGGCACTGTGAAGAGGTGTCCATCCATCTACTGTTCTCGAATGAAGGTCAGCACCTGAGTCCAGAAGCCATGAAACAACAGACAAGTGACCGCTGTATGCTGCACGATGTAGAGGAGTGTAAGAATCATCATCACAGCAGTTAACAAGAGAGGAATCAGACACAAGCAGGCGTTTCACTGTAGTCAACTGAAAAACAAATAAAAACAATAAAAGACTTGAAATCACACAGTAAAATGAGGAGACTATATTTTATTATAGTATATATATTAATATATATATATAGTATATATATTACATTTTTTATATGGATGAAAATATTAAATGTTTGTAAAACCAGGTTTAAAATATACTAAATAAAAAAAATGTTAGAAGAACCACTTTAAACATAAAGCCGTTCAGAGTTAAAAATCAAGATTATAGATGTTAGTAGATGTAAAGAAGATTAATAATAAATTAGAAGATTTTTCTAAAATTATATGTTAAAATGTCTGCAGCTCTCCCTCACTGCTTCTCACTCCGTCCATCGTTGACATTTAGCACCAAAATGATTTTCTTCAAGAAAAAAAAAACATTAACATTATCAGTTTTAACATTTACTGCAGTAAAAACTACAGGGTTGACTTATCTTACTTATCTACACAAGCTAATAGTTTCTACATTAAAAGCCTAAACTTGAGCATTTAACACTATTTAGATGACTGAAAGAAAAAATATTAAAATTATTTAAAAGGTATATGAAACATCAGATAAATCTATTATAATTAATGCCACATTATGAAAGGAAAACACTGGCAAAGCTCTAATGTTAAAATATGCTTATATCGTGTTTTTTCAGAAAGTAATCACTCAGAACTCATAAAAGTTCATAGAATACATAGAACACCTACAATGTTTATTGCAAAGATATAGATGTTTGTAATGTCACTAATCATATTTGCACACATCTATTATTCGTCATTTTGAAACAACCACCAAAACACAACAAACTTTTCTTATATAATGCCAGGTCATATCATTGATTTATGCCTGGATTGAAGAGTAAATTATATAAATACAGTGATGTCATAAAGAGTCAAACAGTATATAAAACCACCTCCCCATCAAAATCATGTCAGAATAAAGGATGGTTTTTATTTATAAAAGATTGGAAATAACAATATGCATCCATAATAATAATAAAAATAAAGGTGTTTTCTGAAACTGGAGCTCTATTTTTTATTATACTTATATATTTATTTGCTTCTAAGCACAAATTCATTTAAATGCAGTGAATATAATTCTTACCTAATTATGCCATTTTCTTGAGACGTTGGCAAGTAAAATGTTTGTAAATTAGCTAACTCTGCAATTAGGCATGTACTTTCACAGGTACAAGATTTAAAAACACTATGTGCACATTACATTGTCATTATCACTGTGTACTACTCATTGGAACGAAAGTATCGAAAATGAAGGCAAATAGGAACATTTGAATGTACTCATTTAAAATATTAACATTTTCATACCAGAGGAGCATGCAGTTTGGACATTAACGACTACATGCCATGTTTTATATATATATGAAGACATAGGACACAGCAGGTCCTCAAAACCATGGTTGGAACTGAAAGCAGGCCTTTCTATTGTACCTTTATGTCCTGCATATGCATGAAGATTACAGAACATGCCAGCAATGAAAAAAATGTAATTACTTTCAAGCGAAGTGCAAATGCACCGTAACAGTAGAAGAAAAAACTGTTCCGTGATTGGGTTCATAACTGAATCTTCAAAGCATCTCTTACCTAACAAAAAATGTGACTATGGTTTGTGAACAACGGGGTCACATTTTCTGACTTATACTTCTTTATCATCAAAGAACAGAAAATACATACTGTTGCAGTCAAGGAAAGTTTTGCCAATTTTTTGAGGTAAACAAGACTTAAGCTGCTCATATTTTCAAAGTTCAGTTCATATTTTCAGATGAAGTGATATGGTGAATTGCAATTTTAAATTCATTCATTCATTATCTCCCGCTTATCCTCTATTAGGGTCGCGGTGGGGTTCCCCATGCCCATCCAGGGGAGAACGTCTCGGGCGCTGGGCAGATAGACCCAGGACAGGGCGCCAATCCATCGCTGGGCACACACTCACTCACACAGACACACTCTTAATGGGGCAATTTTGAGGATTCAATTAACTTGATCCATGTTTTTGGACTGTGGGAGGAAACCGGAGAACCCGGAGGAAACCCACGCAGACACGGGAAGAACATGGAAACTCCACCCAGATGGGGATTCGAACCGGGAATCCCTAGCGCTGAGAGGCGAACGTGCTAACCACTAAGCCACCGTGCCGCGCAATTTTAAATCAAAAAGAAAATTTGAAAAAAAAAAACGAAAAAAAAAAAACTTTGTTTTTATATTATGTCATTAGACCTACTACATAACTGAAATGTTAAGTAAAAGCAGTTATGTTAAACTTAACAAGGCCTATCTGCAACCAGTCTGTGGTGCAGAAAAGCTTGAAGACCACTGTGTTAATAACCCACCATATTTAAAAATCATAATTTTGATATTTAGCTAAAATTTGTTCTTTGCTGGAAAACAGTAAATAATGTGTATAAAATGTGAAGACTGTTGTTCTTTGTGGAGCATATGTTAACTGATTTATGAGTTAAATTTAAATTATAAAATGTGCTTTCAACCTAATCGGGCCTAAATATTTCAGCTCTATTAACGTGATTGAACTGAACTGTGGCTCTGTTAAATGACAGAGGAATCTAGGAGGCCCTATATGCTGGTTTAAATGTTTTGAGTTGTTGGTGTGCATTCATCCTGACCACGCACCCACAGCTTCAATTTGAATTTCAAAAGAAAATTGATGAAAGAGAATTTCCTTACTCTGTTCTTCTCAGCAGCCCAAAGCATTAACTCAGTGGAATTATTTTCTCGTAGGAGTTCCTGTTGCTGGTACCACTCCTCACTGTGAGGCTCATCATTATCATCATCATTACTCTCACCTTCCTCAGCCTCATTCCAGGCACTTTCTGTTCCTACAGGAATCATGTGGCCATGAGTTTCCAGCAGTTCCAGTTGGTTGAAGCCATCTGGAAACTCCATGTCTGATTGGGTAAGAAACATATCACATGTTCGATTTTTTTTAGCTTTACATACAATTTTAACACATATAGGCCTATTTGTTAACTATTGACATAAACTCATATTTTAAAAGTCATTGTTATGCATATATTAACATGTTATATAACCATGTAATGTTGGCATGTTTGCCTCCCAGCGCTAGGGATTACTGGTTCGAAACCCAATCTGGGTGGAGTTACCATGTCCTCCCCTTGCCCGCGTGGGTTCCCTCCCACAGTCCAAAAACATGCATCAAGGTAAATTGAATGCTCCAAATTGCCCCATATAGCGTGTTTTTGTCTGTGAGTGACTGTGCCCGAGACGTTCTCCCCTAGATGGGCATGAAGATCCCCCCCCCCAGTAGAGGATTACGCGGAAGATAATGTATAGATGGATAACCATGTAACACGGTTTCTATTATAATCACTACTAAAACCCAGGACCAGAAGCATGTAGGCAAAAGCAGCCTCTTTTTTTATAGGTAGTTTGCTTTAACACTAAAATCTCTATCGATGTACATACATGTGGTCTGATTATTTTGTTAAATCTTACCAGGTGGCACGGTGTTTACATAAATCCTCACTCTGGAAAAATTTATCGTTCAGCAAAGAAACACCCGGTTTCTTCCGACAACTAGGGACAAATAACCCCGCCCATTTCATTACCATTGGATTAGGGTATGCTACATGGCATCCGATTGGACACTAAAAATGGCAACGTGCCGGTGGCTGTACAATTCAAGAATATATTTGTTTGGTTTGGAATGCGTCTGCCTCGTTTGCTTAAAATCTGTTACCTGATAGTTAGTCAACCCGGTGAATATTTTCGATGCTCCTGGAAAGTGTTCAGTTTTATTTAGCGTCACAGAAGCTCGCAGGCATGAAAATTCAACTACATTTCCCGTGATGCTTCCAGTTTCGCGCGAACACGCTCGATTCGCGAGCACTTCCGGTCTGGTCGGCTTTGATATTCTCGTGTCGTAGAGGTACTGTCTTTAAAGTGTGTTTTGTACTGAACAACTTTACACTGATTTTAAAACGCAGTTGTCGGATTGTGGAGCTCTCCGTATGAATTAAACAGTTATGCATAGCTGCTGTTGAGTACCTTTTGAAGTTTGAAGCTGTTCAGATTAATAAAGTAATGACATGATGTGCACAAACTTTTTTTTTAAGAATCGTATCAGCTGTGTAACGGAGGCTGCTGTAAGATAAACTCAAACTGATGTTATTCTTTTCTCAGAGCTTTGGTTGCCGTGTTTTAATCTCCTTTTCGGGATGACGTCTGTAGGAAGTCAAATGTAAGTGCATTGTTATTGAGCTCTGACTGCTTTATTGTGTTTGAATTTTCCATCCATCCATTATCTTCCGCTTTATCCTCTGTTAGGGTCGCGGGGTGGGGGGGTTCCTCATGCCCATGCCCATCCCCATCCAGGGGAGAACGTCTTGGGCGCTGGGAAGATACCCCCAGGACAGGGCGCCAATCTATTGCTGGGCACACACTCACAGAGACACACTCTATATGGGGCAATTTGGAGAATTCAATTAGCCTTGAACCATGTGTTTTGGACAGTGGGAGGAAACCGATGAACCTGGATGAAACTCATGGGGAGAACATGGAAACTCCACCCAAATTGGGATTCAAACCAGGAATCCCTAGTGCTGAGAGGCGAACATGCTAACCACTAAACCCTTGTGTTTGTATTTTCTCCCTTTAATTTCACAATTCAACTCACAAGCCATTATAATTAAACTGTACAAGTATAACACGCATTAAAATATTTTGTATTGGTCTGTCATGGTCTAAAAACAGCTAAACAAATGAATAACATTAATGGGATCCTCATCACAACACCGATTAAATCATATTTTCCACATGCGCTACTGTGAGCCAGTGGAGTGCCAAAACAATAAACTGAATGTATTTTAAAAGAAAAGCAATGCCCTTGTACTGTGTGTATTACATTCAAGGTACATCTGCATTGCTTGTATTTGAAAGGAAAAACAGATTGTATGAATCTGTTTTAGATTAATACATTAACCAGTAGCAGTTCTAGACTGCCTATACTAAAGCACGTAGAATATGGAAGGGCATAAATTTACCCTTAGATTTTAAAATTTGCACATAAAGGTCTGATAAATACTAAATATATTAAGTGTATTAACAGCTACAGATGTGATTTTTGTTTTGAAAAGATTTTAATTGCATTATGTTTTTTTATATAAACATACATATACACTGAACTATGTGCAATAACTAGAATATGGTGCTATAGCATGTGTGCACAACCATGGAACAGTTAACATACTCTACTCCCTGTTGTTTACCCCTCTAAAATGGGAGTTAACACACCACGGAATCCACAGTCTCTGGGTTTATTAAACCCTGGCTTGTACCCCTCTTGCCGTGTTTTACAACAAGGTATGTCACGGCTTGTTTGAGTTTAATTAAATTTGTAGAAATATTCTAATCAAACATGTCAACCTCTGAGTGTTGGAACTGGAGGATGATGGGGCATACTGAAACATGGCGATGCTGATTTCCAGGGAAGGCAGCCAAAGTCCATGGTGTGTGGAGTTTGTGTTCCCCTCGTGTCTGTGTGGTCTATCTAGCTTTCTAGCTCTGGTTTGGTCCAATTGTTCAAAGATATGTTGGGCTAATTTGAAATATTACATTTTTAATTGATATGTTTGTCTGTATAGCTGACTGAATAGAAACCTTGCCAATGTCTTTTGCCTATTTCTTGCCTTGAAGCAAAGGACAACAGCTAAATGTAAATAAATAATGATCATATTTGTTCTCAAGTTGAGAGAATTCTTACGGTTTTTAATTAGGGTGCCTTCGTTATATCAGTGTAATGAAACATGTTGCAAAGAAGTTTATATATGGTGTTATATATATATATATATATATATATATTTCCGGTTCGAATCCCCATCTGGGTTGAGCTTCCATGTTCTCCCTGTGTCTGCGTGGGTTTCCTCCGGGTTTTCCGGTTTCCTCCCACAGTCCAAAAACATGGATCAAGTCAATTGAATTCTCAAAATTGCCCCATATAGAGTATGTCTGTGTGAGTGAGTGTGTGCCCAGCGATGGATTGGCGCCCTGTCCTGGGTCTGTCTGCCCAGCGCCCGAGACGTTCTCCCCTGGATGGGCATGGGGAACCCCACCGCGACCCTAATAGAGGATGAAGCGGGAGATAATGAATGAATGAATGGATGTATATATATATATATATATAATAAAATTAATTAATTGATTAAGCTATTAAAAATATAAAGTGTATTGTGTTATCTTTTTTCACTGTCTGCATTTTTGGAATCGAGAATGTACTGAACTTTTCAACTAAATATTGTATAAAACATGTATATAAAATAAAGATAAACTTTTATATTGACCAATTGTATCTCCAAATATGTTACTTTCCATTTATGTAGATATGGATTGTTTTTTGTAGATATAATACACCAGCTGTACAAAATAATGAATAATTGTGTTTATGATTCATAACCAGGGTGTTTTTGCTTTGATTGCTTTCTTTTGCAGGGATGATGAGGACACGTTTAAGATTCTAATTGCCACAGACATCCACCTGGGTTATCTGGAAAAAGATGCAGTCAGGGGAAATGACACGTTTGTGACTTTTGATGAGATCATGAAATATGCAAAACAGAATGATGTGAGAAACACGTTTGCACAATATACTACAAATACTTAACTACTTTCCCCAAAGAATGTGTTTTCAATTTGGTTTGCCTATATACACTACCAGTCAAAAGTTTGGACACTCCACATTTTTGCTCCACTTACTGTCCATGTTTTAGTTCCACTTACCAAAACTATTGACTTTATGTTTACTGCACTAAAACCACCTCACTACATCAGTGTCACTGCAGATTTGACAATGAACCACCACCCAAATTGTACCTGTTCTGTGATGAGAACCGAGAACAGAGAACCAACAGGGAACTAACAAAAAAGAAAACAGATGTACTAAAGTCTGTGATTGTAAAACTACTAAGTCCATCTATATGTGGAGGAAAGTGAAGGAAATACACAATGGAGCAAGAACGTGGCGTGTCCAAAAATTTGACCTGTACTTTACTTTTTGTGTATCAGATTCTCAACCGAATTTGAACAATGGAAACAAAAGATGCAAAATAATTATACAATATAACATCAAAAAACATCCACAATCAAGATAAACCTAGATATATAAACCTTTTGCTGCTGACAGGGCTTTTTAAAAAAACAAATTTTCATGATGTCAGATGCTAATTCACATTGTTGGAATCAGGTTAATCGAGTTAACTATTTGAGTCATAAACTTCAGAAATTCAAATCTGTCAGTAATTAACTAACATGGGCTGAAATCCTGGGATACACGGGCTCCAACTGGTATAAGGGCACATGAGTAAATAAATGAGATCATTGCAGGGACTTTTTTTTTGTATCATCACTTCCATTACATACAGTACATATTACCTGCTTTATTATAATTTATTGATGGTGTTAAGTGAGTTAGCACTTAGTATGCCTCCCTAAGAAGAAAGTGCAGTTTTTACTACAGAATAACATGTGAAACACTGATTTATGACTGTGTTTAGTGCAGATAAGTTTAACAGAGAAGTAACTTATTACCTGGATGTGATTGGACCTGGATGTTAAGAATTTTATCATTTTGAATTCAAATTCTTTATAGTGATATAAATAATGTTTCTTGTGTGAGGTCTGAAGGTGGTTATAATGATTGAAAAGGTGGTGATACTAATTCGGTGCACTTTACATACCATAAAAAGGTAAATGTAAATTCTACTTAATGTTATAAAACCTTTAGGCATTGGTTTTATATTATAAAATATAAAGCTGAAAGAACTAAACTGTTGTGGGGTGTGCTTAATATTCACTCAATGGCCATGTTATTAGGTACACATCCTCAGTTGTACACTCAATGTCTGTTTTCTCAATGTCAGTTTCACTAATCATATAGATGGACTTCAAAATTTTACAAATACATCTTTACAAATACATACTTCATCTTGTCGCTAAATACTTTCTTAGTCCACTTTAGTATGTTCTCCCTCAAATAGGTGGTATTACGATGGTGGATGATTCTCGGAACCTCAGTGATACCAATATGATGGTGGTGTGTTGTTGATGAGTTGATGAGACACAGCAGTGTTGCTGGACAGAGGACAGTACACAAATTAAAATATACAGGATGTGTTTGATCCACTCATACCATTATTCACCACCCTAATAATACCTGCTCTGTGGGGGTGCGGGGGATCATCAGATAACAGAGCTAAGGAAATCAACAAAGTATGTGGATAAATAGAATGGCTACAGAATTTAATTACTACTTCATATGTGAACTACCAAGTCCACTTATATGATAAGTGGAGAAACAATGAACTATACATAATAAAATGGTCAAGGAGTGTAGAAAGTAGGTTGTCAAAACTGTGTAACTTGACATAAAACGTATGTCGGTGCAATTGAATTGGATTGATATGTCATGTGTTATAAAATAACAAGCTTTACACAAACATTAGGCTTTGCTCCAGCAGAGCATCTAACCTCAGTTTGTGTTTAGCAGCACACCTGTTTGCAATCACAAGTGCTGTAGCTCCATGTTCAGTTTTTGTCTGATTAGCAGCAAAATAAAAAAAATTTCTGTGTATCCCTTATGTTATTTTAAAATATGCTGCTATCAGTGATTAGCTCCTGCTGGTGAATTCAAAGCACAGATTATTGCAGCATTCGATGTCGAGCCTCACAGGGACCAAAGTGCATAATGCTGCTTATCTGCAGCATCCAACATGGCAGCAATAATATTTTAAGAGTCATGATTGCAGCCTGACCTTGTAATTAGTTTTTAGCACACCATCGGTTTAATCCAAAGCAACAGTAATTAAAAAGCAGTTTTATTAAATAAAATTGTCACAAAGCAGAAAGCACAAAACATTAGGGAAAAACAAAATTTTAAAACACCACATACCTTTTAAAACAAAATCATTATTAAATTACCTTTGTAATCTAGTATTAAAGTGTTTAATTGATTAGTAATTGGACTGGCAAGGTGATGTCAACATCAACCATTGTACATTTAATAAAAGAGGGATAATTTGATCAAACCATTTTAATTATTTGAAATTCCTGCTGCTGCATTCTGTACTATTTAAGTTGTATGCAGTGATTTATTTATGACAAGTGAAATACATTATTTCAACAATAAAGATATAAAAGTATGTCTATCTCCTGCACCTTACTAAAGTATATTTTATAGCTTAATATTCAGATAAAAGAAAATGACCCCTGTATTATTGCATATTTGTTTGTTAAAGAAGAGACTCAAATAAGCCAATTTACTAATAGCTGATCTAGGAGTGATTAGAGTCATTTAGTTACAACACATACTAATAGAAGTTTTTTGTATTTGTGATGTCAGTTATAAGGACTTCAATTCTATATTTTTTATATAGAACACATCCGCTTTTTATCTCTTTTAACCAGTTCTTAATGTTAATCTACCATCTAAACTTTTATTATTATTATTTTTATAATTATTACTATTACTATATTAATAGATTTAAATCACATATTTTAGAATAAAAGGAAGTGTGATTTTTATTTTTTTTCCATCAGACAAATGGGTGCTAGCTTCGCTGTACAGACCAAATAACTATAACCCCTATATAGCATATATATATATATATATATATATATATATATATATATATATATATATATATATATATATATATATATATTATATATATATATATATATATATATATATATATATATATGCTATGCTATATATATATATATATAACACGGCACGGTGGCTTAGTGGTTAGCACGTTTGCCTCTCAGCACTAGGGATTCCCGGTTCAAATCCCCATCTGGGTGGAGTTTCCATGTTCTCCCTGTGTCTGCGTGGGTTTCCTCCGGGTTCTCCAGTTTCCTCCCACAGTATAAAAACATGGATCAACTCAATTGAGTTCTCCAAATTGCCCCATATAGAGTGTCTCTGTGTAAGCAAGTGTGTGCCCAGCAATAGATTGGTGCCCTGTTCTGGGTGTATCTGCCCAGCGCCCGAAACGTTCTCCCCTGGATGGGCCCCGCGACCCTAATATAGGATAAAGTGGAAGAAAACAGATGTATATATATATATATATACATATATATATATATATATATATATATATATATATATATATATATATATATGCGCTATGTATAGAATAGGGGTTATAGGTATTTGTTGGTGCTAGACTGGCAAGGTTAAATGTAGAGATGCTAAAACTTTTAGATGCATCAGTCTCTGTTTACTGTTGAATGCTGCAATAAAGTAAGAACATAATTATGTACATAGTGTCTACATTGTTGAACCACTGAGGAACGAGCATTTGACATGCTTCTGTTGTTGGCCTGCTTCCGTCTGTGTTATATTACCTAGTGTTGATCCAATTTGGATTTCTATTACAAGTTGAATTAGTTCAAGAGGCTCCCTGCAGCTAATTTAGGACCTTTTTAATTTTTTTTAACATTTTCAAAGCGTTCAGGGTCTGTACCTCAGGTTTAAAACACAGCATTTAAGCTGTGTGGGTCATGCAGTGCATTGTGTCAGACTACAACTATTTTTATTGAACCTTAAACAACAGAATGCAGTTTAAATGATAATAGGGCTTGAGTTCGTAGCTGAATAAAAATCAGTTGATGCTTTATTCATGATACCTGTGGAAATGTTGTGTGATGCACCTATCCTTTCTCATATCCCTCTTATATTTCTTTGACAGGTAGATTTTGTGTTGCTGGGTGGTGATCTGTTCCATGACAACAAACCATCACGTAAATCACTACATTGCTGTATAGAGGTGATGAGGAAGTACTGCATGGGTGATAAACCAATTCATTTTGAAATCCTGAGCGACCAGGCTGTCAACTTCGACAACAGCAAGTAAATAATAAGAAGCTTATGTAATTAGTTTTAATTGTGTCCAGGATAGGGCAGCATAGTGGCTTAGTAATTAGCACATTCGGCTTTCTGCGCTGGAGTTTCCCGGTTCGAAACCCAATCTGGGTGGAGTTTCCATGTTTTTCCCGTGTCGACATGGGTTTCTTTCAGGTTCTCTGGTTTCCTCCCACAGTCCAAAAACATGGATTTAAAGAAATTTAAGGCTCTAAATTTCCCCAAAAAGTGTGTCTGTGTGAGTGAGTGTGTACCCAGGGATAGATTAGCGCCCTGTCCTGGGTGTTTCTGCCCAGCGCCCAAAACGTTCTCCCCTGGATGGGCATGGGGAACCCCCCCGCGACCCTAATAGAGGATTTAGTGGAAGATCACAAATGAATGTGTCCAAGATTTATTTTAAGAAACATGAAACATTTCATGTCATGTTAGTGAACCTTGTTTTAGAGTGCAGGACAGTAACTTCAGGTATGCCATTAGCAGTTAGTCCTGTAATATGGCTTTAGACCATTGTAGCGCAAAGTCCTAATTATGCGTTAATTATCTTTAATCGACATTCATCGCTGTTGGCTGTCAGGGTGCCCGCTGACTGGGATGGGGTGGAGGGGTCTTGATTTTTAGTGTGCGTAATCTGCTGCAGAGAGAGGGGGAGAGCTTGCAGTCATTTTTCCTGCCTCTATTCACATGGCACCTACTCCAACCACCAATACAGTTCTAACATCCACACTTTAGTGCAGAGCCATTTGCTTGCCATCCAAATCATGGAGAATCACTATCTTCCGGCTTCTGCTCCGATGCCCACGTAAAAGCCGTAGGTGGCAGTTAAATAAAACTACACGTAAAATAAAACTATGCTTGTTGAAAATAGTCTAGTTATATGGACAGGATTCTAGTTTAAAAAGTATTTTATATGGATAAAGAAACTAAATTTATATATATATATATATATATATATATATATATATATATATATATATATATATATA